>JARGYV010112284.1:139-13818 GCA_029532675.1 Ornithodoros moubata | reverse complement strand
AATAAAAATTGTCAAAGATTTCACCCCATGCATTTTCAATGGCCTATCTCGCACGAAATCGGTCGCTTCTCGGAGTCTCAGATGCAACTTCACATTACCACACCTAGGTGGCGCAACACGACACCAATGGCATGCTCCACTTTTAGTAAGGCGAGATCAGGTTTCGGTTTTGCGATCATGATGCGCTACCTAGGTGTGGTGATGTGAAGTTGCATCTGAGACTCCGAGAAGCGACCGATTTCGTGCGAGATAGGCCATTGAAAATGCATGGGGTGAAATCTTTGACTATTTTTATTTTGACTACTTAGACCCGTAAGAAAAAAATTGCAATAAAACTTCAGACGAAATGCTGTCGATCGGCAATATTTGAGGGATTTTAAGCATCGTCTGCTATTTTTCCGACGCTGTCGAAATGTGTCACACTTACGCGCCGCACCCTGTACTTCCCATCATGTAGTTAGTATATGTAGTATACGGAGTGGCCCACTCTCAATACGATCATGAGTGTTCGCTTGTGGGGTATTCCATACAGAAAGCACTAAACTCATTAACTGAAGTGGCGAAGGTGGTGCTTGGTTGTACACTTCTAATATACACCTATTTCATCATCTCATTACACGTGGCAAACCTGGATTTTTCCTTGAACTGGTGAGCAATTTTTACCACATGTCGGTCTGCATGGTCAGTAATGATCATTTGGAATCGTGTCAGCAAGTGTCAGCTATTAAATACAGTAGCTTTTTATTTAGTGGTGTCAGGAAATTTGTATAACAGTTTACTACAGAATTGTACTGATGTAGTGATATAAAATGTTGCTCTTTGATGCATCCACAAAAGAGCTATCTGCAAATAATATTGCAGTGGCAAGAATCAATGCAGCCCTTTTTGCTTGGTTTTAGGCACTTGACAGCAAACTGGTACAGCATTTTGTACACAGCAGTGGTTAGCAACACACATTGGCATTGTATAGTGCCATGTGTGAACACTGTAAATTATTTCGACAGAGCTTTTCACAATGCCCTACAGCTGCATGACTAACTCCCCCTCCCCACCCCCTCCAGAATAGACTGCCTTCGCTATCCCATGCCCAGTACCGCAGTTTCAGAAGCGTAAGAACATGCTTTTGCCTTTTGCTTTTGTTGCCGGTGTAATTGTAGCACCCTTGTTAGGTATTTAGACAGCTTGTGAGGTTCAGTGCTTAGTTTTGTTTGTCTACACCAGCAACGTAGACTATGTGCCTTGAACACTACATTGTGCTTGTGCTTAGCTATCAAAGTGCTACTGCTAGACTTTTTTTTATGATTGAAAAGCCTGATTGTAGGCTTTTTGTTTCATGGCTGTATTAGAAGTAAAGCATGCCAGAAGTTATTGTCTGAGAGTGCGGTGCGAGCAGGGCACCCGTTTTCTCTTGGACCTTTTTAGTGCTATATGCAGTGACATTAACAGACTTGTAGACCTTTGTGTTTTCAGTTAGGACCTTTTATATATCAAATTACTCTGGATGTGAAAGGCATTTTATCCAGTGTACATACTCATAAGGTCTTAGAGCAACAGTTCGGGTACTACGCACAGCAAAAATGGCATTAAGCCCACTAAGGCCTACCAGTATGGTCATGCCACCTCTTTGTGTTGTAGTTCTTTTGTAGCTGGTAATTTTAATTTATCCTTTAGCACATTATGCCTGTAAATTTACTACCACATTTGCTGCATGCGCATTTCAATTACAGTTATAGGGTTCAGTCAACAAACTTCAACAAAGCTACAGAGAAGAGTCACACAATTCCTGGGCTTGAGCATCATTCAGAGTCCTTGTTGAGACAAAAAAAAATAAAAAAATAAATAAAAAAAATAAAAAAGCACCATTTTAATGTTCATAAAAGCAAGAAAACACAAGGGTCTAGTTTAACATTACAGCTGTAGTAATAGTCCATAGGTATTGCTTGCTATCTTCACTAGAGGTGCAGTCTAGATATGGTGAGTTGTCCCTCTCTATAGACACACCGCCCATCCACCATATACCCACACGGCCAGCAGAAGCGTGCAAGCACGATGAGGCGACATGTCAGAATGGTCAATGCATCCCACGCAAGTATGTTTGCGATGGTGACTACGACTGTGAGGATGGCTCTGACGAAAACAACTGTGGTAAGGTGACAAGCATCTATGTGCACTACTGGATTACTTTGAAACCTCATTAGAGTCTGCTCTAACATGTTTATTTTTCTTAGTAATGAGCTATCTTACCTGGTTCACCTCAAGAAAAATCTGTGTTGCATCTAAGTTATTTGATGAGGTTTCATTGTATGTATGTGAGATTAACTTGCCAGATGTCATTGAAGAACAGGGTCACCCATTTGCTGTGCATTTCCAACAGTCCCACAGTCTCATTGTGAACCTAATGAGATGCAATGTGACAACAAAAAGTGCATTCTGAAAGTTTACCACTGCGATGGCGACGATGATTGTGGAGATGGAACAGACGAACGTGGCTGCAGTAAGTGTCTAATCTATTATGCAAGCATTTGTTATCTAGAACCTACTTTGTATGCTTCTTGACTCGTGTGTGCCTTGAATGAACAGGAGATGCTATCCCTGGGTCTCCCTGTCGTGCGGGAGAATATCAGTGTCTCTCTGGAGACCAGTGCATTCCCAAGAGCTTCCAGTGTGATGGGGAGTTTGACTGCCAGGACAAGTCTGACGAGATTGGATGCTGTAAGCCTTCCTTCACTGCTAAAATACATGCATAACGTTCTTTGTAGCATTGAACATTATGTATAATTGAAAACCTATTTTCTTTCTCAGCTGCACCGACCATCACAATTCCTCCACCTGAAGTGGTAACTGTTATTGAGGGTGAAACAGTGAACATCAGCTGTACTGCCATTGGCCACCCTGTGCCACTTATCAACTGGCGTCTTAACTGGGGTCACATCCCGCCACCACCTCGTGTAACTACAAAAAGTGAAGGAGGACACGGTGTTGTGACCATTCGTGATGCAAAACCATCCGACCAGGGAGCATGGTCTTGTGAAGCAATAAACAGCAAACAAAGCATAATTGCCACCCCTGATGCCATTGTGGTGGTTAAGTGTACGTACACACTTTTTCTTTTAGTCAGTTTCATTTATGGTTATGATAATTCCAATTCAAAATATCAGCTAGGGGAGTGTGCCACCCACCTCTGTTTAACGACAAGGCAAAGTTGCCATCCGACTGTCTTCGCTGCTTCTGCTTTGGAGTGTCGCAGAACTGCCATAGCAGCAGCTTGTACAAGACATCGGTGAGCACATTTTGAATGCAAATTCTGTTTATATTAGTATATGGCTTTAACATAACTTCAAATGCCAATATTAGATTCCACTTGTGACCGGAATCTCTGTGGCATCGTTTACACCCCAACCTGACGGAAGTTACATGGATGTGACATCCAAGTTTCCACCAAACCAGAATGCTATACATTTTGACAGTGCCAACAGGAGATTCAAGATCGACAGCCTAGTGAAAACAACAGACACACCGGTGTCTTACTACTGGAGCCTTCCTGCCGAGTTCACAGGAAATCAGGTATATGGGTGATAGTCGCCAGCAATCACAGGGCAATTAAAGGAGCCTTTATTTGCAGCTGAACAGTTACGGCGGCCACCTCAAATATACGTTCAGGTATAAGGCATCTGCAAGGCCCACTGCAGTTGCAGATGTCATTATTACTGGCAACGGCTTGACCCTGACGCACACCTTGAGGCAGTCATATGGTCCACAAAGAGATAACAGTGTTCAAGTACAGTTTGCCGAGGTCAGGGTCTCTGCAGTTTGCTTGGTCTGTCATAGTTTTGGAGGGGCAAGTTAGTACTTAATAACTTCTATTACGCTTTCAGGGCGATTGGTTAAAGACACCAAGCCCAGATCATGGCAGGCAGAGAGGCTCCAAGGACATTGCCACTCGTGAAGACATAATGCAAGTGTTGCAGAATGTCGATAACATCTTTGTTCGTGCCAGTTTTGACAACAGCCTTACAGAGTCCCTGTGAGTTTCATAAGCAATGAATTCCACCTTTTCAGTTGCATATGATATAGTAAACCTCTGTCTGGCTTTCCAGCATTGAAAATATTGAAATAGAATCTGCGTCATATATTGACCCAAAAAATGAACCGGCCGTCCACGTCGAACAGTGTACTTGCCCAGAGGGTTATATTGGTAACTCCTGTGAGGTATGTGTAACTTTCATAGTGATGTGTGTGCACAAGGACTGTTACAATCTTGCCACCTTAAAGATTGGGATAGAAAACTTGTAACACTTATGTATCCGATATGTATCAACCCCCAACGTATTTGCCGCCAACAGCATCAGTGAAAGGTCCTCTGATCTTGTTGGAAGCTTAAACTTGGCATTCAGATAAAATTGATGTTGCTTCCTTTGCAATAATCCTTTGGAAATTTTTAAATAAATTCTTTGATATATGAACATGACACATATTTTGTGTGCTCACAACTGGAATAAGTTTTGGGCAACCTTAATTTCTTGACACTCCTTAATGCAGCACTGTGCACCAGGCTATGTAAGGAGACGATCTGGCCCATACCTTGGAGAATGTTTACAAGGAGTCCTGCCATGTAGCTGCAATGGACATTCAAACTCTTGTGACCAACAAAATGCTCAATGTCAGGTCTGCTTAATTCCCTCCTAATTTCATTTCTCCATGTGGTAATATTGACATAGTATAAAGACATGTGGTAATATTGCAGAGAATTTCAGCAGTGCTCTATGTTCTTTGCAGAACTGTCAACACAATACAGAGGGCCCTCACTGTGAGGTGTGCAAGAGAGGGTACTATGGTGATGCAAGAAGAGGTACACCTAACGACTGCCAACCCTGCCCATGCCCATTTGTTACGGTGCCAAACCAGTAAGTTGCCATTGGTGCAGCTCTTTTTTTTTATTTATTTGCCTGGTTAGTATCTTCTCAATAGTGTTTGCCACCTCCATTGTCTGTTTCTTAACCTGCTCACCTCACTTCAGCTTTTAACTTAAGTTGGCTCTTGCTGTGTGGTTTTCCTGTTGAAGAGAGAGAGAGAAAAAAAAAATGTTATAAAAATTGCATTAATAAATAGCTACCACAAGTAGCCTAGTCTCCCCCATATTTTGTCTGTTGCTTCCTAAATAAACTATAGCGCACATTTTTACTTATGTAGTTTTTAGAACGAAAACTGGTCTTTACTACACTTAGACAGCAGTGCCATTTATCAAGGCTCAAAGTAATTGTAATTTATCACAGTTGCTGCACTGAAGGAAACTGAATCTCATGACAATTTATTAGAATTTAGGGTACTGCACTGTACTGGGGGTAGAAGCGCTAACCACACAAGCTATCTCAGCCTGAGTTGTGCTAAGTACCGTACTAAAAGTTTTGTGCTCATAGTGTAACACTTTTATTATTCAAAATCATTAGTCAGAGTCTGCATAAATTAACTTGCATGGATATGTAGCCTATAGAAATTATGGCTGCAGCTATATAGTGTGCATGCAGCACTTGAACCTCATTATAAATGCCTTCAACTGCAATAATGTTGAATGAGAGCTCATGTTCAGGCATGGGACACTGCAATGAGGTTCAAGACCACTGTTGTACTGCGTATTAATACTCTGTGGAATGATTGTAGAGGACCTTGAATGTAGAATATACCCTGTGGCATGTTGTTTTCACATGGCTTTGCTTTCCCTCTCCCTCTTTCTTCCTTCAGCCTTGTGAACTCCTGGATTGCTGGTTTTCCCTCAGAATGGTAACCTAATCCTTCTACAATACCTCTACCCTATCTCTTGCTCTTACATATTCTTGCTGTCTTAACTGCTACTCTTGCTCTGGCATATGTTGTCTGCAGAACAGTACATACACCCTTAAGACCTGACCCTACTAGGCTTTATATTTCTCAACAAATTCTGGTATACATTGGGGGATATTTTCTTATAAAACTCTGAGAATAATCATATGACAGTGTTTAATTCCTTAGCACTTTCTGGACATTTGCCTGACAAAGCATGTAGGAAATACTTTGTGGCACATAAGGTGCGATAACTAAAATATTTTCCTGACTATGAAATGTAATGATAGGTATGGGTTGCATAAGTGATGCTGAATTGTACAAAATATGTAGTAATTAAAGGTGTGTAGATCATAGTGAGAATTCTCTTTTGAGTTCTATATAAACAACCATATAAACGTATCAGCCATAACAGAGGCTCATTGTAGTGTTGTGTGCTAAAAACAATTAGGACTAATCTCAATGTCTTCAAAATAGGTTTGCCCCAACCTGTGAAGTTGATGCACAAGGGGATGTGACCTGCACCTCATGCCCCATTGGTTATGAGGGTCGCCTTTGTGAGACTTGTGCTCCAGGGTATGAACGCTACCCTCCCAGCCCCGATGGCGCGTGTCGTCAGAAAGGTAACCTACTATATTCGCTTGTGTAAGGCCTGCACATAAAAAAAAAAAAAATCTGCGTGTGGCACTGCTCTTATACAAAACAGTTACAAAACAACCACGTGGCGCAGCTATATATATATTGTGACTGATACAGTACCCCAAATTACGCAGAGACTTATAACTCACAGACCAAAACACTAATTTACTCCTTGTCCACTTCTGCCTCGCTCTTGATTCCTGCGCATGCATGCTGTGTGGCATGTCCCACATCTGTGTTTCTGCCTTTGAGGCGGCCACAATACAGCAAATCACACCATGTGCACATGATTTCTCGCGATCCGTCTAAGATGCCCCCAACTGTGAGCCCCACAATGTAGACACTTCCCTATGACTGGAAACTGGATCCGAAAATGCAGGAAGGAGTACGAACGGTCACTTGCAAGAACAAGTTAATTACTTCGCATGTGGCTGGGTGGTGTGAGCCATGTGAATGCAGCCTTTGCATGACAGCAGTTTGCAGTACCCTATGCTCTACAATTTTTCGGTTCGAAAGGGGGGTACAGGCCTTACACGAGTAAATAGTTGTAGTGCTGTCATTGCTGACTAAGCATATGAGGGCAGTCTTTTTATGCTGAGTCAGTGACCATTTCACTTCAAAGTCGGGGCTCAATGAAATATTAAAGGTACCTGGTTCATCAGTTTCAGACAATCTGCATAGTACAAGTTTAGAATGTTTCTCAGCTTTCTTAAACATCTTTTTTAATAAAGTAGCTTGAAGATTCTGGTTTTAAATGGCCATAAAGGTTCCTCAGATACTCACTGCCATAGACCAGCCAAGGTATTCTAACATTCAGACATTCATTTCTTTTTATTGCTCTATTTGTTGCTTTTGCATTAACAGTATTTGTTCTTATTCATCATGTTCAGAATGTGAGCAAGGGCAGTTCCAATGTGGAGATGGTTCATGCATAGAAGCCAGGAGAAGATGTGACGGTCGCTACGACTGTAATGATTATTCGGATGAACAGAAGTGTGGTATGTTCATCCTTTCTGTTGATGTGACGGGTCGCATAAACACAGTGTAGAATCTGTCATGAACACAATGTGAAAGCGCTATTTCAAAATTCTATTATTTCTCTAGATAATAAGCACATACATCCCAAATCATTCTGCACTGTCGTGGTTCAGATGTTACTTGGAAATAAGCGTAAATCAGTGCTAGTACCAGACAGAAAAAAACTATACTTAGACATGTTTAGTGCTGTTTTCTAACTTAGTGAATCCAGCTGCATGGAACTCATATCGGAAGGTGCTTCTTACTGTTCAGTCGCATTACAGATTGTCAGAAGTTTAGCTGAGTATCTTGAGTCAAAGCTCCTCCCTTCCCAACTACTAACCAGTCTCATTCACAGTGTGTGGATATAACCAGTTCAGATGTCCCGACGGGACATGCCTGGACATGCGACAGAAGTGTGATGGAAGGCCAGACTGTGTAGATATGTCAGATGAAAAGAACTGCGGTGAGGGAAACCTTATGCTGAATAATTGCATGGCTGAATGATTAACTGCATGGGAACGCTGGACCTGCGGTGTTAGTCTTTCACTCTTCAAACTAAAACTCCCTCCGGGTGTGTAGTTTCTCTGTGCATGCATTCTGTGTAATGAGGTATAGACACCAAGATCAACTCCCTCCTCTGCCCTCCATTTTTATTTTTTTTACTTGAATTTGTGATGCAAGTCTCTGCAGCATGTGTACCAAACAGTCTATGAAATCCGCTTTTGCATTTCCTTGCGATGTTTGAAAGTGGAATACTGTGTGGTGCATCTTTCTTTATTTATTTTATATATATATACATGTATATATATATATATTTTTTTTTTCCAGCTGGTGCTCAGTGTGATATGGCTGGTAGTCTAAGCCCTGAGCCCAACCCTCTCACAGGACTGTGCCAGTGTAAGGTAAGGTAGACGCCCCTGGATTAACATAATGTATTTATTCATGCACAAACATTACTTCCTTCATTAAGCTTTGTCAAAACGCTTTACCTCTTTCAGCCTCTAGTCACTGGAGCAGCATGTGACCAGTGCAAGGCCAATACCTTCTACTTGCATTCAGCAGCTCCCTATGGTTGTGTGGAGTGTTTCTGTATGGGAATTACAAAGTCATGTTCCAGTAGCTATTACCACAGAGAACAGGCATGGAGATAATTTGTTTCACACATTCTTCATTTATGTGCACTCAGAAACAATGTGTCATGTCATGTTTACACCTTTCAGGAGGTTTTAAGGTTCGCTTTGAGCACTGATGGGGTACACCTGACCAACCTCGACCGAACTGTAACGATAGACAGGGGGCTGAAGCTAGATCCCAGGAGCAAAGAACTTGTTTACCAGGATTTTTCATCACACCCGCAGCAGACTTACTATTGGTCACTGCCTCAACGATTTTTGGGCGACAAGGTGAATAATCATCGTAGATGCGTCTAGCATCCAGGGGAAGTCTAAAAAGGACTACCTAACTCTTTTAGGGTACTTCTTACGGAGGATTCTTCAACATCACACTGCGTAGCGATGGTTCTGGAACTCCAAACACGGAACCGTTTGTCCAGATCAGGGTGACTAGTCTCTGAATATTAAGCAGTAGAGTGCACTGTAATTTTGTAGGTGGCAAATTTTCATTTTACAAATTTCAGGGAAACAAAATCATTCTGTTGTATCGTCATCCGGAACCATTGAGATTCAGATTTCCTCAGCATGTCTCCATCCCAATGTATGAGGTATGTGTTGTGAAACATGTAGTGAATATTAAGATATTTCTATGGGTGAGATAATCATTACTGGATTCATCGATGCTGGGAAGCTTTTTTCCATTTGTGTGGTCAGTCACAGTGGAACGATAATGTCCCAGAGGAATCGGTTAATTGCAGTCAGTGGGCACATCAGGACAGTGGAACAGCTAAAAGGAAATAATCAAAATTAATGGGCATATTTGTTTGATAAAGCATATATTCTGCAAATGAGTGTTCAACATAGGAACATGTCATATGCCATTTTCTTTGCATTTCACATAATTCTAGGTGATACATTAATGTATACATGTACATACATGCACATACAATGTATTATGCAGTTGATGTGTGAGCCACCAAAGATGTAGCTATGTGATACTGTAATCAGGTGTTGTTGCTCAGCAAGCATGTGTCAGATGCAATACAATGATGTAATAAAAGGATGGTAGCATGTTTACTGCGTGATAGCGATGAGAGTTGGTTAAGGGATGAGATTGATTGACAGTAATGTTTGTGTACAGACATCATGGGTGCGTGCTGATGGCCTCCCAGCAACAAGAGGACACTTCCTGATGGCACTTGCGGACCTCACGGCAATCTACATCAGAGCAACATTTGGTAGTGACACGGATACTGCCAGGTAGCTATGGCTATGCTGCAAACTCGGTTTTTGGAAGGTAGGCATCAACGATCTATTACAATTGCATTTTGCAGTTTGGTGGAAGCATCCCTAGACATAGCTGTGCCCCACCCTACGGGTCAGCCAATGGCTCATGCTGTGGAGCACTGTCGTTGTCCAGTAGGATACAAAGGCTTGTCGTGTGAAGACTGTGATGCAGGTTACACACGCTCAGGGGCTGGTCTTTACCTTGGCCTCTGTGTTCCATGCTTTTGCAATGGGCATTCCAGTGACTGTGACCCTGAGACTGGAGTCTGCAGGGTATGAGACTCTTTTCTTTGCATTTTGCTGCCATGGTTATCACATCTGTTTCATAAGTGGAATTATGATAGCATGTTTCACCTTGCATCCTGGAGGCTTTTTCATTTCCTGCCCCTTTTTCTGCTAGAACTGTCAGCACAATACACATGGTGACTACTGTGAGGAATGTCTGCCTGGATTTAGTGGAGATGCCAAAGAAGGAAACCCAAGTGACTGCGAAGTTGCTCTCAGTAAGTCTGCCTGGCATCTTGTGCAGCGCTTATGAGGGAGAGCGCGAAGTGCTTATACAAAGTTTCTCTAAACCTGCTGGGTTTTTCAGCAAGTGCAACTGTTACGTTCAGTCTTCAGAGGCTTTTAAATATTGTGATATGCTAGGTGTCCAGATCTAACGTCTTGGTGAATGTGGACCTGTTGGTTGATGTTGTTGAAGTGCAGTGGCTTTTCTGGGTATCCTATATTTAAGCCCAAATCAGCTAAGCGCCTTTTTTTTTTCTTCTAGTGCCTTCATGCAGATGTGACCCACGTGGCAGCATAAGGCAGGACTGCGATGCCAGAGACAGCTGTTTATGCAAGGTGACTCTTTTGGTCACACATTCTTTACATGGTTATGACTGTAGTCTAACAGGTCTCGTTACTGGCAGGCAAATGTTCAAGGCAGAAACTGTAATCGTTGTAAGGATGGTTATTTCAACTTGGAGGCAGCCAGTCCCGAAGGATGTTCGCCTTGTTTCTGCTTTGATGTGACCAAGCAATGCAGCAGCAGCTCATACTACAGGAATATGGTACAAAATACGAGACATACCTATATCTGTGCAATCTATTCAGCCCATATCTGCTTTTTTATCTTTATTGCAGACAACAATGCAGCTAAGAGAACTGAGTGACCCATATTCCCACAACTTCCAACTTTCAAATCGATACCACAGCAATGTAGTGACAGAAGCAATCATTGTGAACCCCAGCAGCAACGAAGTCAGTTACTCATCGTTCCCACGAAGCCCAGAAGCAAAAGAGACTCTGTTTTGGTCCCTGCCGGCACAGTTTCTTGGAAATAAGGTGGGTGGCGACCCCCGGTGGTACTTTTTGTCAGCACAAAATTTTTTTGCAAGTTGTTAACTTCACTGCATGCTTGCAGCTTACTTCGTACGGGGGTGCCCTCAATTACACTCAACACTTCACTGCCGACAGCGAGGGTGAAACGTACAGTGATGCAGACGTTCAGATCAGTGTGAGTGTGTGCACTCACTGTTACGTGTTGACTTCATATAGTGACTTTTTACGAGACGTTTTTAATTTTGATTTGTTTATAGGGTAACAGCATCACTTTATTCCATGTAAACATGCCTCCTCTTCCACCTTCTGAGACCAGAACATTTGAAATAACCTTGCGAGAGGTGAGTTGTGTTGACCAATTGTATTTCTCGTCTCTGTATTGTGGTCTTCATATTGCTGAATGAGATGTGCCAAAATTTATTTAGTTTTGAGATGTCAGATGCTCTCTGCCAAGTGCATCATTACCATTGTTAGTTGCAGTTCTAAGAAAGGGCATGTGAGCAACCTTGGATGGAGGGAAAGAAAAACAAATAAAATAAATCACATAAAGAGTGGCATGTGTATCAGGTGACAGCACTCTGCCAAGGAAAATCTTGCCCCCATAAGAATTCGGCACTGAGCATTCTTTCAAGTGCCATAGGATTAGCCACAATGATTAATGATTCCGTACATACAATACGGGTTCTTCGAAATACTCTGTTGGTTCAGACGATTGGTAATTTCCTGTTGTCTTCAGACATTTGTATTTTGGTGGCAGTTGTCAGAACTCTATTCAGAAAGGTTTAGCTCTTTAATCAGAGCGCATTATTTTGTACCAGGTATTCAAATGCAACATGTATTTAACTTGTATTATTCTCACTAAAGCAGCTTTAGTGCTCCCTCTAACAGTCGCATGACATATTTCTGTACATTCCCTGACGCTACTTTGATCTTTGATATTGTGATCTGCCAATGAACTTGATTGCATGAGGGAAAACTCATCAGATGTCAGTAACGCTGAGACCACTAAGTTGCAAGCCAGCACATCACAGCGACAACAGCTTTCTTTTTTGACTGGAATGGGCAAAACGGGTTATATTTTCTCTGACAACCCCCCACGAATGTTGAGGAGCATTAAATTCCTGAGTCGCCTTTCTCTACAACATTACCCCATCCAGGTTTGCACACGTCACATGGTAGAATTCCATGCATAAACCATTGAACTTGTGGCTTCAGAAATTAGTGAACACCATGTTGAACGAGCCAGTCCCGTTAGCTTAGCGCATCCTGCTTATATTCCTCAAATTTTTCTGAGTGGACTACCTGAGTACGGCCTGACGATGCGATCTCGTTTGCTATGTATTATCGTAGGAAGTTGGGCTAGTTCGTTATCCATTCAACTATATTTCAGAGAGGAAAAATAAGCACAAACAGTACAGGGCGACCGCCCCCTTAAAATTTGCCCAGGCACATGTAGTTATGATATGAGGGGCTTACTGGAAACTACACTTTACTGCAGGCTCACTGGCAAAAAGTGGATTCTCGGGGACCAACTGCAGCCACCAGGGAAGATCTCATGAAAGCCTTGGCAAACATTGAAGTCCTCCTTGTCCGGGCATCTTTCAATTCTCACATGCGCAGCACAAGCCTGAGAGATGTCTCTCTCTCGACTGCCGTACCTCACCGCCATGGTGGGCCCGCTATAGCTGTTGAAGTTGAACAATGTACTTGTCCTCCAGGATACAATGGCCTTTCTTGTGAGGTGGGCTCAGCTAAGCTGTTGTGTATACTGACTAATATTTTCCTGGTGTTTCAAAGAGGTACATGCAGTTTTTTTCTTTTCTCCTCAAGGAATGTGCCCCTGGTTACATTCGCGACACGAGTGGTCCTGGCCTTGGACGATGCACACGATGCAAATGCAATGGCCATTCAGAGTCCTGTGACCCTCACACTGGAAACTGTGTCGTATGTGCTTGTCATTTCTTCTCGCCTACAGTAAACCACTGATAACTCGAAGTTATAAAAACCGAAAATATTTTGAGATAAGCAGAGTTTCAAGTTAAGATTATACATCCTTTCGATTTTAATGTAGCAACCACAATGCACTAAGTCATAAAACGTAAAAAAAAAAGGTGTTCCTACAGAGTAGTAAGGCTCACAAGCAGTTCTGAAACCATTTATTTTTCAACATTGTCCGAGGGGAAGAACTCCGTAATAAGTCTGCTTGGCATTGGCATTTGGGAGCAAGAATGCACCCTCAGGCACTTCAATGCAACGCATGAGCCACTTCTCCCTGCCGCTGCACTCTACCCTGTTGTGGAACAAACCAAGCATCCTTCTCATCGTGGAGAATGTCAGGACTTCATGGGGCTGTTCATCCTACACATGTGGAGGATCCGTCATACCTAGGGCACCCATGAACATTCGGTTTCATGAACATTCGGTGGATGAGTGACACTGAAATCGTCATACCCATGACGATTTCAGTGTCACTCATCC
>JARGYV010112263.1:0-10394 GCA_029532675.1 Ornithodoros moubata | reverse complement strand
ACGCGACATAGGTGACAACACATGAACATCACAAACCAACCGAGTGGTGTGCCAGCCACCTCACATCGCAAGCAACCGGTGATGTCTGATGATCATATAACGATAAGTGGTTGACATATCCACAGGACTGTGTCATAGTCCCAAAGATATGCCAATCACTTAGAAAATTAGGTTCTGCAGGACAACTTCGCCATGCCTCATTTCAGTCTGTCGGTATTACAAGCTCAGTAGAAAAGAAAGTTAATCTAGTATGACCAGCTGGTAATCCAGAGAGTCTTTTAGAAGATGCATCACCAGATAAAGCCTAGGATACATTGCCTTAAGATGCCTATTCTGCGTTATATCACGAAACTTGAACTTTTCAGAGTACGTACGAAGTTATTATGATAACTATGCTCTCAAAATTTGTTCGTGGGCTCTGTGTAAAGTTACACCTGAGCAAGGATCTCCGACGTACTGAAAATCGCAATGTTTTCGCTACCACGCAGTCCCGTAGTACATGTTGATTGGATTCTGTTCCCCCGCAATCATGACAGGATAAGTTTCTCGTAATGCCCCATCTCTGGAGCCAGTCTTTTGTTGGGAGGATGCTCCAACAAGCCTTCTAGTGAAAGTCTGCCAACTCCTGCGATGTTCCCTTCGGCTCATTTGTACCACAGTGGCTGAATAGCAGCCTACCCTGACTTTGGTTGTCTGTGTTACATGTTTTTTTTTTCTCGTTACTTGCAGGTGAGCGAACTGTTCTGTGTCTTTCCAAAGCAGAAGGTGAGTCGGCGATCCCTGACATTTTTCTTTTTTTTTTTTTTTTGCTGGGCGAAACAGGGAAGGACAGATCGGGTAATAGCCGAACTGGAGGGTTATTGATTTAATACTTATCAATATGTGTTCATCATTAAGGTAAATAATAATTAATGTTTAAGACTGTAATTTTTAAGGAATATCTGAATTAATAGCACTTTTATATTGCTTCTGTTAACAATTTTTCATGCAAAGCGTGTACAAGCTGTCGTAGAATATTCGCTATCACGTATACTATAAGGTAGCGCTACAGGCGTAGGAGTCGCCTGTGCTGCTGGTAGTGCCGTTGACTGCTTGCCGCAGACGGCCTCGCTTAGTGCGGGCAACGTCACGACAGACGCGCGAGGGGGGCGACTTCGCAGGGAACTGTGCCAGCATATACGCCTTAAATCGCATGGGGAAAACCCAGGAAACACCCCACACATCCCAGCAGACCGTGTCATTTGTCAAGGAAAAAGCAGGGAGGTAAGGGCGTTGCTGAACGCCTGCCTTTGTAGAAACACATCCAGCGGGCAAGTCAATGCTTCCGCAAAGGGATGACAAGAAAACAACGGAGAAGAAACATTCAAGCGAAGGCCACTTACTAAACCTGCCTTAAGCTACCACTGTACTAGGAAGAGGAGTATTTGTTCAAGATACGACGATAATAGTCAAAGCAGACGTAAGGAATGGTTGAGGAATCTGACTTCAGTGAGTACTGTTGTACTTCGCCATACTTCTCCTACCTTCTCGTTTCTGGCCATTAGCCATACTCGACCTCCCTCCGCATTCTTTAACGTCGCGACGCCCTCGGCAGCGCAGAGGTAACGTGCCAGGCTTCTGCGCTCAAGATCGCGGGTTCGATCCCGGTCGAGGACGGTAGCAATGTGGGGGAGGTAAACACTGTTACTGACACCGTGTGTCGGAGATTTCCGGCGCACGTCAAAAGATCCCTAGGTGGTCTAAATTATCCGCAGTCCTACCCTGTGGCGAGGCGTGCAACATGCCGCCAGCCTTGGCAGGCAGACCGCACGCCTCCCCCTGTTAACGATACACCACCACCACCACCATACCCTGTGGCGTCGCTCATGATCACAGTTGTCTCGTGACGTAAACCCCCAAATTATTATTATTATTATTTAACGTCGTCGTCTTCTTGACCCATAACAGGCTCTAATGTAAAGACATGTATGGACGACACCGACGTTCGAAGGATTTGGCTGCGCTGTCGATCTCGTTTGTGACTGTGTTCCGCTCGGAATACATGCTTAGTTCATGTTAGTTTCTTCATCGGCTACGTTCTTGCATGAAGTGCTCCGGTCGGTCTTGGTACAATGTGGCCGGCCCACAACATTACAGTGCCGTGTTGGTATTTCCGGAAACGAAATCTTGGTGCGAGTAACATTCTACCTACGTCAGCGCTTGTATATAACATAATATCTTTCACGCATCTGATCCAAAGCTGACGGCGAATGACGACCTAACCAGGCACGAGTAAATGACCGAATATGACTCAAGGGAGTCCTTTCTTGCCTGAACTTGTCGGATACCCACGTATTGGAGTCCCTCCTTCACCGATTTTGACTGCGTGCCCTCTTGTAAACTGTTCTTACATAGCGTTCAGGACAGCTCTGAGACAGTTCCTTATGAAACATACCATAAGATAGACTTCGGAACGCTGTTTACAACAACAGAAGTGTCCCTCAGGATGTGAAGACATCGGTCGAAGACTGGTGGGTGAGTTTGGGGCACGTTCTGTTGTCTACATCGATGGCCATAATCGGCTAAGATAAACTTATATCACAAGTTTGGTATGCGTTTATTCGCAACCATCATCACTAGCCAAATGTACTCACCTTGCTTCGGCTAGAGGGCCCCCGGCGGCTGTGAAGGACAGTAGGGCAGTCTCTACTAAGGCCGACCAGTAGTGATGGCGAACCACTCCAAGCTGTGGGTGATAAAGCTTATTAATGGAGGCTGTCATTTTCCCTCTTTGATTGACAACACAGGTGGCATAGATTGCGGTCACTCGGCGTTGTTCCTCAGTTCTATCACAGCCAACTTCAGTACAGATTCTCCACTAGCCCAAGTGAAATTATCTTCCTGTTATCTTCCACAGGCGCCGCAGCAAGGGCATGTTTTTTGCTATTGAATAGCAGCGTTAAAGTTAGCGTTTGGACAAGCGGTACGTACTAGACGATCTTTTAATTTTGAAGAAATGCCGGATTTAGCATACCAGGCTCAATAATATTAGCAATAATCTGATGCCACACTAGGGCGTCATGACTGGGCAACTCAGTCCGTTGTTGGTGTTGCTTACGTAAAAAATAATATGGACTCGGTCCATATCTTAGCGACCACCCGTGTTTTGTCCCAAAAAGGGATGAAATACCAACCAGAGGCGCATCAATCCCGTGCAAGCGCGGGCAGGTAAACACAAACAAGCAATATATGTCCTCTGTCGTCTATATATAGTCAAAACAGAGATATACAGGACTAACCCTCAAACCCGAGTTCGTTCCTCGTCCACGGTAATAACATCTAGTCGTGGCTAATCTCGAAAGGGGGCTTTGTGTTGCGGTGCCGTCGCTCTTTCAAAGCCAGAAACCAATTTCGAGTTGGCCACCATTTTCTCCGAGATCCCATTCAAAAAAGGGAGATTAAACTTTTCGTTTTTACTTCTTGAACTGCCCTTCTATGTTTCTTTTTTCTCTCTCTCCCTCCTCTTTTATCAGAGATACACATTTCTGTAAGAAGGATGTACGAAATGCGAGTCGCGCTAGTCCCGAACTAACTCGCTAGGGAAAACCACGTGCGTTCTTCGGAGCCTGTACCAGCTAATTTTGTAGTCAGCTGTTTGAAAGGCGAGCATGGTGTTCCGTCTGGGTAAGCTGTAACATTAGTCGCGAATTTACGCGAACGAACTCGCTACAGAGAAACACATGCGTTCTTCAGAACCTGTACCAGCTAAATTTGTAGTGAGCTGTTCGGAAGGGGAGTCTGGGGTTTCATGTGGGTAAACTCTAACATTAGTCGCGAATTTGCGCGAACGAACTCGCTACAGAGAAACACATGCGTTCTTCAGAACCTGTACCAGCTAAATTTATAGTGAGCTGTTCGGAAGGGGAGTCTGGGGTTTCATGTGGGTAAACTCTAACATTAGTCGCGAATTTGCGCGAACGAACTCGTTACAGAGAAACACATGCGTTCTTCAGAACCTGTACCAGCTAAATTTATAGTGAGTTGCTGGAAAGGGGAGTCTAAGGTTTCCCCATCTGGGTAAACTCTAACGTCAGTCATCAATTCGCGCAAACGAACTCGATGTAGAGAAACACATGCGCTCCTCAGGACCTGCAGCCAGAAAGGGGAGTCTTGTAAAGAATGGAGGGGCTTCTGCGAAAGATACTTGTACGTGTATTGAGGGAAGCAAAAGCTTGTTAGGACTACAAGTGTCTGTTGGACATAAGGGTGTTGCAATGAGCGCAAATCATGTCTCTATCATGTTGCATAAGCTTTCGCCTCGTACTGTAGGAACTCCGTCATTTCCAATTTTCGAGTTTAGCTTCCCGACATAACATTTTTTGGTTCTCAGTGTCACGTAAGGGTAGGAATGAGCCTTATGAAGAACCTCACTGTGTACTTCACGGTTTTAGTCGCGGTCAGCTCAAGACTTGCTGCACCGGAAAATTTTATACGTGAACATAGTCAACATGATGTCCGGCGCGTTGTTCTTTCGTGGGCTGATACGAAGAGCAACAAGGAGAGGTTCTACCTGTCTCAAGTTGATTCTGCCGCTTTTATTGGAACTCTTCCTGGGCCGGCTTCGATGGGAACTGTGCCAGAGTAAGCCCTCAATCATAAGCACAAGACGTAGGAAAAAATGAAGAAGAAGAGAAAGGAAAACTTACAGCTTAGCTGGTGGTGGATTTCGTGATAATGTGCGAAAGGTCACAGCGCACGTCTGTGATGAGTGGGCCAGCATGGCTGCGATGCTGACCGGTATATCCTGGGCCAAGATAAAGATCACAATGGGTCGCACAAGGAGCAGGTGGTAGCAGACAGCTCACGAATGAAGAAACGGGGGTAGGAATAAGGGAAAAAGCTCCTGCTCAGAGTGGCAAGAGAGTGCTGCTCACGTACAGCATCGTGCCCTGTTGCGTACAGGAAAATCGAGGGTTCGCACAGACGCATCTTCTATGCTTCATATAACGTACTGTTTCGGTGCATCGCGTTTTCCCTTTGTCGCTATTGAAATATAAGTAGATGTTGGAGCGGTTTATTTCGAATTTCAGCGGATGCTGTGGAACTTTTGCTGTTTGTTGAGTATGAGAGGAATTGAACATTTTTGTCCATATGAACAGATGCCACTAGTCCAAATTACATGTGCGAAAAAAACGGGAAATACAACAGCCGTAACAAGGAAAAACTGACGTAGGAAACAAAGCAAAGAATCCCTTTTAAAGTTCCTGCCCTGGATACAAACTGAAATAAACAGATCGGAAGAGACCGCAGAAGGTAACCGCAGTTCAGGAGAAGAAGTAGAAGATGCTGCAGCAGTCGAAGAAGGCAGGAAAAGAGAGGTCAATTTCTAATTTTTTTCATATCGTTG
Organism: Ornithodoros moubata; assembly: GCA_029532675.1. Classification (NCBI taxonomy): domain Eukaryota; kingdom Metazoa; phylum Arthropoda; class Arachnida; order Ixodida; family Argasidae; genus Ornithodoros; species Ornithodoros moubata. The sequence continues at coordinate 5,008 of JARGYV010112263.1, read as the reverse complement.
CTAAGCTGTGGCCATACGCCACCCTGGCTCATGGCCAGAAAGGAGCAGGTAGAAGGAGGAGGAGGAGGTGGCAGGAAAAGTACTATGCTAAACCTTTCGTCACTCCCTGTGCGCCCACCCGCATCATACAAGCGTATTTTTGCGGCCGGTTTCAACTCCATCTTTGTAACGGTCTGTGTCGTCGACGAGACCACTAGTATTAAGCGAATGATGAAATAAGAAAGACTCGTCTCTCTACGTCAGGAGAGACAAATTAGATAAGTGATGCTGTGGGATCCCGGTTGGAAAAAATATAAGGTTGTGATATGTCGGAATCGAACGTCGGAATCTACTCTTGAACAATAAAATTAATACCACTGTCCGGTGCTGCAAAGCTTCCCTAACATCGTAGTACACCGGTGAATAGTTCGGACGCAATCCCATAAGCAGGACCTCATTAGATTAACTCAGTCAGTTTTGATTGTACACCTCGTGTGTTTCTGCGGAACAATCTTTGACGTATGCTCTTCCAGTACGATCATGCGGAGTTCGGACTGTCGAAGGTACACAAGTAGGTGTCTTGCCACGGAGCATCGAGAGCACCTGTCCCAGATGAAAATTCCATTGCAGTTTATTGATTCGCATTGAAGTTTATTTATGTCAGTAATCTTACCTCGAGTGTATGCGTTGTACGAACTACTGGTTGTTACAATCGGCCACTATAAACAGCAATTGCAAAAGCAGTGCGTCGTATTGTGGACCGTCACCGCCATGTAAGGCTCCATACGTTTTAGGCTTTGTGCAATCACCGAGACAGAGCTAACCATTTCCACAGATGTATTGCGACAGAAAAGGATCCGCGTGCTATTAATGTGAGCCTGAGCTGCCATTTGATGGTTATGGCCCGCTTCTCTCATCGTGCGCCACCCACTGCGAGGGCTCTGCAACATTACCATGGCGCTGCAGTATACACTCAATCCCTAGTCACACTCAAGGATTATAGAAAGCCCTAGGCCGGCGTAATATGCTTCGTGAGTGGTGGCTGTTTCTGAAAGCCCTGCATCTATTGTACCATTGTTGTGATGAGAAATGGGACAAAAGCAAGCAGTTGGGCTTTCCGGTGTTGCTAAGAGTGACATAACGGCTTCAGCAACGTACTAATGACATTTAGTTAGAAGACTGCACTTTATCGAGATCATGCTTGTACATAATGCCGCTGAGCTGTATAGTTCTCAGCATTCATTGATTCATTGATTCACTGAAACAGTGAAATCGCTCGCTATGATTTGTTAACAATCAAGCACAAAGAGCACACTCAGAATTCTTTGCTTCCTTTTTCTTTCTTGTCGGAGGGTGTTTGTCACGTTTTCTAGTACGAAATGGAGAGTGCAACTACAGAACTACTTCATGCGTCGTTAGTAGAAAACGAAACATGACGAACGGCTGGAGCACTAACTGTAGCGAAAGGCTTTAATTTCGTTTTCTGGTTTTCTGGTTTTTTCTTTTGGAGAAGCACGGTTTCTTTACCGGCGACTTCTGACCCGAATAGGTCTTGTTCCACAACTGCTCCACACCTGCAGTTGCAGAGGATATCGAACACGTCGTGCAACTTTTGTAGTAGATAGTTACACCGTGAAGTAAATTGCGGCAAAAAAAGGGCTAAGAATTTCAAAGACATCTAAGCGAACTTCTAGGTCCCTTTATCTTGTTTTCTGCAGATCACGAACTCGCGAATACTTTTCTTTCCTCCCCCTTTAAAGATTCCTTGAGGACTCTTGAAGTCGTATCCAAATATTTCTGTAACAAACACTGTAATTGATGAGACTGGTTCAAAGAAAACGTGGGACGACTGCCGGAAAAAAACTTCTTTCTTGTCATTGAAGGGAACACTTGAATTTTGCCAAGCATCGCTATCACTGCACAGGTAAGAGATAGTTAGTCTCCGCGCAGGTAGTCAGTGAACCAAGACTACTTCATGTGGCTGGAGAGGGAAGATCTGAGGGTGTGTCCACTTTCAGAAGCGCACAAGAAAGAGGCAGAGAACGTTAGACACATATTTTTTTGTAGATGAGCGCAACGGTGGAAGAATAGAGAAAGACCGGCAAAAAGAGCTGCCACTCGCCATCAGCCTCTGAAATGTTCGTGCTCGCACGAGTATTGTAATCCTCCAATGTCAGGGAGCTCGCACAAGGGCTGTAAGGGTCGTACGTCTTAGTTTTATGCGACAAACGGTGAATAAATGACGAGGTATCTGTAGCGGCTGGAAGAGAGAGACTGGGAACATGGGCTTACTTCCCCAGTTGTGTGAAACGAGGATTGCGATGAACGACTTGTTTCCTTTCTTCTTCAGCTTAGACCACGGTTGACGTCTGCAGCCTGGCAGGGTTGAGCTAGCCCGTGAATGATTCAGTGCACCAGAATCTGTTTTGCACATCTGGCTTTGAGACCCGCGGCTACCAACGTGCGAAATATATATCTCCTGTTTTCTCCCTCTGTTTTTCAAATATGTAACAGAGAGGGAGAGGGAAAAAATCCTTTCCTTTTTCTTTCGTTTCTTGTGTAGTGTCAGTGTGGGCGTCGGTTTCATCCAGCTGGATGATATATCTATGAAGCCTGTATAATTTCTTGCGGTGTCGACATTGAAATGGAAAAACAATTCTGTTGTTTCCTAAAGAAGGACAGTACATGAAATAATCGAGGTAGTGTCAGTGATTTACAGCCTGTGTTCACCGTATACTTTCCTATCAAATGCATTTGAGAGAAGCTCCCTTTTAAAATATGTTTCGCCTCGTAGGCATCACTCACATTACATGAGTACATTACTTGTGACGCTACTTCTACGTCGCTGGGAAAAGTCAACGTCTTTCTTCTTCTTTAACGAGATCGAAGCCCCAAATGCTTCAGGCTCATATTCAGGCTCTTCCACACTAACTAGCAAAAACAATTAGTCCGACGGGATCAGCGGCACCACGACAAAATGTTTGTGAGCGCAAACGTCACAGTTGTCACAGTAAACGGGGCTGGATCGAATTCGATCCCGCACTTGACTCATGTGAAGTGGCGCTGAAGCTCATTGGATATTCGCGGCGGCTAATGCTAATTCGCTCCCCAGTGCACACGTCGATGAACGTGCAGAAAACGCAACTTCGGAAAGCACACGCACTTTGAAGGCGAGATGGAAGTTATGCGCGTGTATCATTAATAGCGCTCCCTGGTGGACATTAGCTTCATTAACTGCTGCATGGATCCGGTGACTCCGTGCAACGGTTGCTGGCACCAGCTGAATGGCGAATCAAGGAACTGCGTTGCTACGATAATGATCTGGCAGGCTAAGGGACACAGTTCCGGGATTTCGACTTGCTCGAATTTAGAAGCGAACGGTGGGAGACAGTACCGCTTCTTCTTCTTCTTCTTCTTCATTCTCCCCTCTGGATACCAAGACCAAGTTTTCTTGCGGAAGGAAGAATAGGAGAATGAAAGATTTACTTTAGTGCCTCTAAGTACCTTTTAGTGCCCACTTAAAGGTTTACCTCTAAAGAATCTACAGTGATGCGTACACATTTATTATAACTCATTGCGTTCAGGCACTGACCGACCTGTCCGTTTTTAACACACGACTTCAAGGTCTGGCTGGAAAAGGTTTGGCTTCTAGGAACCTTTCTAAACGCCTCGTTTCCTACGACGAAAAAAAGGAAGAGGGAGAAAGTAAGCATCAACCGAGGCTTTGTGTTCGTTCACTTTTCTGGGCGACATTCTTCGCCGTGCATTCGAGACAAGCGAACCAATTTCTATTCACAACAGTTCGATCCGAAGCCAAGAAGCCAACGTATAACATTCTCCCGCTGGTATCATTCTTGTAAACATATTTTCTCCAAATATCTCTCATTCTTCGGAAAGAATCTCTTTTCCTCCATTGTGCGAACAGAATCCATATATTTCTCCTGTGCACAAAGTACATATGCACCGTTCAGTCAGGCGGGAGGGAGGGAATGTCATTATGTTCGTGTCTGCTCCACCGATCATGCAGTGTGCGAAGGTACATGAATGTCTATAAAATCGTGCTTTGCTCTTTTTGCTTCGCGGACTTCTTATTACGTTGTTTGCTGATTCGCAAAAGAAAAGTGAGAAGGAAAGAAGAAATGAAAGACTTGTGGTTATGTTTAAATCAACTACGAAAAAAACAAACAAAGTTTCAAAAAATTCAATTTATCGGTCACCACATCATAAATGCTTAAGGAAATCCGACCTGCCAAAACCAGAGAGTACTGCAATCACCTGTTTATATAAAAAAGTAACTCTATAGGGACATAACGATGTCATAAAGTAATATAATCACCATTAAAGAAAGAACATGACCATTATCTCATGTTAGATTACGCTGCAGTAGTAGAGGCGTTTCGTTTTCTAATCCAGTTTTCTACTATTCTAAGTGGATCTGGACGCACAGTATTTAACAACATTTTCGTGAGACCGACTCGTACATCGCTACCGAATCGCTGTAATCCCCAACTGGATTCGAACCCGGAACATTGATATCACAAGGTGGACAAAAGCTCAGGCGAATCACTCACGTCATGATGCATCTCTTATTATTACACCCTAATCTTTTCCTTCCTTGTTGCTGTAAAAGGGGCACCCTCTCTGGCGCGGTGAACATCCGACATACATACATATTAAAATGTGCGACTAGATTCAGCGTGGATCCATGCTAACTGCAGTCCAATATCCCTGCTGCTTTTCCTAATACCCACTCTCTCCGTAAGCTAAAAACCACGATTAATCAAAGAGAAAAGCCGCCGGGGTCTAAGCACGCATCCTGGTCCCATCAAGACAGACAGGCCAATTGTCGGGGCATGTACTTTGTTCCGAAGCGAACAGCGGTCGCAGCAGAAAGTCTTTCTAGCACAATTCAATCGGGGCTATCTTGATACGACCCATTTTGTACGAGAACACAGATCCTACATCCCTTCACAGATCCTTTTAAAGGGCAGTAAGCTATAACGATATAGAGAAACGAGACGTGTGCACA
>JARGYV010112257.1:5323-20689 GCA_029532675.1 Ornithodoros moubata | reverse complement strand
TCACACTCACTAGCACATAAGCGTAGTTTGTTTCAAAATCGCAGTAGATTATGTTTTACGTGATGAACGCTTACACCACCCTATATGCGAATTATACATATTTCTTTGTGTGGTAAGGTATTACTAAGAAAAATGTGGAAAGAATACATATTTGTTACCACGTGACAAAGTAACATCTATTTTTATATACTTAAGGTGAACTGCACTTCGTGAAATTTTCTTACGTACAACCGCTTTGTGGTGTCGTACGACGTCAGCTCAGCCAGTTCATGTTACTTTTCAAGCTACTTGCACAGTTCGTCATTACAGCCCGATATAGAGAACACATCTTCTCATTGCATAAAGGTGTCGCCTCCGAGCTGCGCCAAGCCGAAGAGTGTATTCAACAGAACGGCTGTTGCGCTCCAAACTTGCTCAAATAAAAGGCAAGAGCTTGCATAATACACGGCTGGCCATGAGCCAAGAACAGATTTCGAGGCTCTGGAAACTGGTGCATATTGCGCAACGGCTTCTCGTCTCGGACAGCTGACAACAATAATCTGGCGAGCTCAATGACTGACGGCCCTTGCTCGGAATAACCTGCTGCGACGTTTACTATCGCGCAATCAAATAAAAAATGCACTATATTCAATATACTCCAAATAGCAGCGAGTGCCTTCCACTAATTTCTCCCCAGCAGAGGCTGTGTCGCGTTACTTAACTGAGTTGCATGACGGTTGATTACGTGATATGCTGTGCAGTCATTGGTAGTAGGAAGACATCGAATAAGTTTCTTCGTTTCTATTACATTTTAACGGAGAAATACAAATACAGTAGGGGAGGGAGGAAAGCCTTCGTATCCTTGCAAAGAGAAGCATTTCATCCGTTGTACACGCAACGCCAATGTGACCACTAGTGTGACAACCACAAAGACCTTCCTGGCCTTACTAGCTGTATTCTGGGCGTTTCTTGTGAGCGATGACTCGCTATCCATGAATAGCACTTGCAGTGGTTGCTGCATCTTAGGTAAGTACAGGGGCAAGTCAGAGCTGTCTGGCGTTCGCTGCTAATTTGACTGCAAAAAATACGTTGGACAATTTTGGAGATGCCACAAGATTTACTCCAGACGCAGGTACACAGTCTGACGATCAAAGATGTCACCCCTGTACTTTCGCCTCAAACCGCCTGAGCCCACAGGCCACATCCCCCCAAAAGAGAAGTCCACGCCGAAAAAGCGGTGTGAGGTTTGAGAATAGATCTGTAGAAATTCAGAGCTCAGGGCTCTGAAGTCTTCCCATGCTCAGGCTCCTGTCGTGATGGAATTCGTTCACCAGCCCGCTTGTATTTATGGTACTGTATATCAGTTACTGTTTCTTGCAATTTTCATGCCACTGATCAAATATACGACTCCTATATATAGGAATAGGAATAGAATGCGTTCAAGGGCGTCACTATAGTGACGCCCTTGAACGCATTCTGCATGTCGCAGAAGAGGGACAAATAATGGAAACACAATCCTTCACCCACACCCCGAGAGAGGAAAAATCCGTTAATTGGTTTTAGAATGTTTGGGCGTTGGCGGTGTCAGATAACGCTAGCAGCTGCCATCGGATGCACCATGAACAAGATTATTTCTATTTTCAGTTCTCCTTATTTTTTTCTTTCGTTCGGAAAGCCAGAGCACATTGTTTGCTATTTGTCGCGTAGAAAATATCGTGGTGAGTGGAATGCTGGGAATAATGGCATTGCTAATTGCTGTCAGTTTAGTTGCCAGGCAACAGTGCAAGGAGCGTTGTTTCAACAAGTGCTCCTTAACGCTGATAATATGAAGGAGGATGCATGTGACTCTCTTCGATGTCCGATGAGGCAGCTACATTTAACGCTGGGTTGCGCGCTGGCAGCGAGGAAATGCAAGAAGCCGCAGAATATTCGCATGATTCAATGACTTGCATAGTTCTATGACAGGAACTGTGCTACTGAATGCGTGAATAACTGTCTACTGAAGTCAACACGGTATTTCAGTTCAGGGTAGGTCGAATAGCCGAACTAATAGCCGTTGTTTGTTGCGTTCGCTGATACAAGGTAGTTGTTTGTCGCCACCAGCGGTTGCCACAGCTGTTACGTAGCCAGTCAGAGCAGTTGTCGCAGCACGTCAACATCACGCGTGGCTGGATGAAGAGTGATCCGAGTGATTTGGCGAAAAACAAAACAAAATAAAAATTTCTATGGAAGTGCAATAATGTGACCACCGCATTAAAAAGACACGTATGGAACAGTCGTCTAGAGGGTTAATTGTTCTTTGTCATGAACTGATTATTAGACGCTCAGAGAAAGAACGAAATAAATAAAGGCATCGCCGAAGGTATTGTGATATTCGACTCAATTAGCTTCCTACTTTTCAGTCTTTCCTTTTTCTCTTTGAATTACATTGCATACAGAGGTCCTTTCTGCAATTGTAACAGCTTTATCTGGTTTGCACGGAAAGCCAGTGGCACCTCGGAAGTATATCGAATATCTCTACCGACCCATATCCGTGGAAGCCAAGCGTCACATAAGTCGCAATAAGCGATTTCCAAAGAGACATCCGCATCCGCCTGTGTATTCACAGATTCCCATCCGTATCCGCTTTCCGTCACAGGAAGACTTGCCTGTCTTTAAAGAAAAGATAATGGGAGCGTAAAGGTACGCAGGAGGAAAGCGGTGTTTATATGTAAGCACTGTATTGCAATTTACGCCTCAAACCTACGTCTGTTTCCTGTAGCTTTTACGACTAACGTCAAGATTTGAATCGTACGTGTCATGGACATACGTTGTTCATGCCTAATGCTTCGCCTCCGCCTGAATGTTGTAGACAGCAGACGGGATGTGCCTAATGAAGGAAGCTCCCTGAACTGCTGTATGGCCTGTAGTATCATTGTAGGCAGTCTTCCCAATTGCTCTGCAGATGAGGAGCTAAGATCCTGCTTACGCTAAGATCTCCGCAGTCGGCAAGACTATAAGCTAGATTACACACAGTCAAATGACCATAAAACTTCTGCCGAGTTCCTGAGACTGTCCATAATCTCAGAACGCCTGGTCATTCAGGCATTCGTGCTCTCCGTTACAGATGCAAAAAGGGGGTTCTCTTCTTCTCTATTATGCCGGTATTGTGTGCGCCTAGATTCCACGCAGCGATCTAGGAGTATGAATCCAATGGGTAACTATTATTTAAATGCTACGTGATTTGTGCATGTGAATTGTCATTCTCATTTACCCCTCAACTTCTAGTAAGTTGGAGGACTATTTGGAACGACACGATTGTGACATTGTGATGGCTTTATTGATATAGGTATGCAATGAACCTCTTAAATGAGTTGGGTTTTATATCGCTTTCGATCATATTTGCGCTATCTAAACATGTCAAGCCCATTTTCTTCTTCCCTCTGTCTTTGGTGATGCTATCAGTCGACTCATTCGTGGCAAGCATTGCCTGCAGCGTCCATTGTGAGATGGAAAATGCTACCCCTGAATTAGCACTCTGTTTGTTTTTGTACCGAGTACCTGCTTCGAAGTGATCGTTCTCTATGGCTCCATTACTAGCCTGTCCGCCTACCGAACCCAAGGTGCCCGGTTCGATCTCCGCCGACGATGCCCGCAATTCGGAGGCAGGGTACGAATTTTCTCTGGCACATCATCTTGTATCAGTTAAGGGATGGACTAGCGAGGTGGTGCTTAGATGTATGTTTGACAATTCTTCTTTTTAACAACAGGATACACGCATGTGTCGTAGTCTCTTTCAATTCCTGGCTGAGGCTGTTGCACCTGGTATATTCTGCAGGAACGGCAATGCTAATTTTACGTCACGTAATGCGCAATGTCGATACATTGTTGTATACGCAAAGTATGTGGTGATGGCTTCATTTCGAATCAACCCCTCCCCCTCTTTTTTTTTTTTTTTTTCCTCGATGGGAAGGACATTAGACGATGGTCACTCTGCTAATGCTTGCCCCAAAGTTCCTGTCAAATTTCGCCTTTCCGCTTCGGAAACACAACTTAGTAAATCTGTCTGCTTGGAAATGACATGAAAAAAAGAAAAAAAATTGTCAACTTTTTTTGCCATGCCTTGCTTCCCCTGCTCCTTTGCTTATGGGAAGATTTGTCAAAGGCAGCTGTTAAGTCTATAGTGGAGAATCTTCAAGAGCTCAGCGTACTAGACCAAGGACTGCAGACTAATGTACTGCAGATATTTGACGAATGTTAATGTTAATCGTTGCTATATAGGCAAAAAAGAAATGTAAGACGTGCATACGGTGAGGTTATAGTCAATACAGTCCTCAAGCAAAGAGTTTCGCATTGTTTAAGCTTGAATTTGCAATGAAAATTGGAATACGCATACAAATATGAATACACATACAAGCCTCAGCTTGCTTTCGAACAAGAAGGAAGTAACTGAAAAAGCGAGAAAACTGCTCGCTTCTTCAGTGATTTCCTTATGTCAAGTGGCTTGCCATACGAGAAGACAGCAACGTAAAGCGCATGAGCACGAAGTCTGTCGTGTAAGATAAAACTATAATATCAATTGTTGAGATGAGAAAAAAAAATTTTTTTTTCGCTGCACTGAAAAGCAGTATCTCCAAATGTTATTCCAAATATCCAAATATATTGACCAATATCTAAAGCAACTAATCCCGTGTAAATATATCGAAACACGCCAGGCGCTCATGTGCCTCTTCGTAAATTTTACATAGCAACAAGCGATCGGCCCGCCTTCTACAGGCAGAACGTCTTACACGTCGGCACAAAAAATAAGTAATTTGCCTCCCTTTGAAGATAGATATAAACTATCAGTCTTCTCGATGGGCTCATGAAGCACCACTTGCGTGTACGCGTTGGGGTATATACTTTTCTTTATATCTCTGTGTATAACTACCTCCGTTGAACACGCAATAGATGAAGGAAAGCGGACGCTACATGATGGGCCACAGTAATGGGTAGCCTGGTACCTCTCCCTTGTCAGCAAACAGGATCGCCTCTAATTTGCTCAGCTCACGTTTCCCGTACGTCAGCCGCATTCTATATTTCAAATCAATTGCAAGTGGATGGGATTCCCAGAATAGGGATACCAACTACAGATTCAGCTGAGCTGTACTACTTGTTCAGTGTTAAGCGACTTACGCAAATAAAAATAAACAAAATAAAGGCGTTACGTCACGTGATTAGGTATCATCATCCCGCACCTCATGCATAGGTTATCGGCAGCACGGTCGACACGACAATCCGAACAGCTTCCTGAGAAAAAAGTTCTGATACGCCAGGGTTTTCGTATATCTCTTACTCTTTTCTTTTTATTCCTTTTATTTAGGCATATAATCGGGAGGTTATGACATTGGCCAGAGCACCAAAGGCGTCTTGACTTCCTTTCGTTAATAGATTTTTTCTCTCTCTTTTTTTTTTTTTTTTTTTTNTGCCTATCACCCTTCTTTGGGAGCTACCAAAAAATTATTCACATCTTTTTTATGCCAAAGTTCCCCAATACTATGATGCGTTCTATTTTTGAAGAACAGCTTATAGTGCATTATCTTCTAGCTGCGCGAGGGCTCGGCAAATTACGGAGAGAAAGGGCATTGCAAAAGGATGGCATGTACGAAATGCGCATCGCGATCATGGGAAATCCTGTGAGTTATGACTGTGTTCACCGCAGCTTAGATAACCGTCCGTAGGCTGCTGACACGACAATGCCCTCGTAATGGCACGTGGAGTCCGGCGGCCTCGTATAAATTAAGCACCTACACAAGCGAGACAAGGAAAACATTCAATGTAGTGGGGGCGCAAGTTGGAAACGTCAGACTACAGAAATAAATTGTTGCGAGCGATGCGTATGAAGAGTTGTTATTCCCTCAGTGAGTACCGAAGTTGTATATTGGGATAAAATTTTGCCTCTCAAAAGATGGCATGTCGGAAGAATTTGTACGGTGAATGAAGGCCGTACAGTAGACAGTTTTACAATCACCAGTGAACGAGTCGAGTGACTCTCTTTGGCCCTAAGGCAACATTAAATGCAAGCGACTGTCAGCATCACGTCTGCCCTGATGCAGTCAGAGCGCATTAATCCAGTGGAAGGGCTTTTTCTTTTCCTTGTATTCCTGAGGACAACACCGCACCTTGCGCAACGCAACGCGCCTTCTCGAGGCTCAACAAGTCGGTGCTTTATGCAGGGGAGCAACCGCGCAGTTTGCAGATGTCCCGCCACTGCGATGGTTCGTCGCCCGCATAAGCGCCGGGTTTGAACAACTCCTACCTTTTCCAAGAGTGGTTCCGCGGCTTGTGAGCGCAAGTTCTGTTTCGGCAGCGTCGACCCGAAGCACGCTAGGCGCGACGAGAGCTGGCAAAGGTGACGGCGATGTTTTGAGTCCCACACTTGGCTGCGCGGGAGAACTGACAGCAGTCTGTGAAGGCAGTCCATCCGCACAGAAGGGTGAACCGGTACGTTTACCGTCAGCGAAGGACAGGTTAAGCGGCTGGTCAGCGGTTACGAGACCGTGTGATGGACGCGGGCTGAGCGGCGCGTCACGTATTCCGAGGATGTCTGCTATGTAATGCCGCGTGGGACTCTTTGGAGGCTTGGCGTACACGTGCGGGTGCCAAGTGTGCAGAGGAAAACTTGCGTAGCCGTTCGTCTCCATGCTGGGCGGCGCGGCTCTGAGCGCCAGCGCACGGGGTTGAGAGCGGACGGCAGCGAGTCGCGCACGCATGCGCTTTCGCGTCGCCGGAGAAGCTGCCCTCGCCGGTTACAAAGTGGTGGGTCGGGATTGGCCGCTCCCTGTATTCCGTCGATAAAGTGAGTCGTTGTTTTGGTTGCTGTCGGAGGAAATGCGCGCCTGAATCGGCGCCCTAATTAGCTCTGCGGGAAGCACGTTTATGGCCTTCCAAGTCCGCTCCAAGGCAGCTTATCGCTCGTTGCGCTCGCTTGTGGACGCTCTGATAAGCTTCAAAACGTGACTGCTTGGACTCCCGCTTTGAGAGCACCAAAATTTGGCTAGCGGCTGTCATCAACATGTGGTCAACAGAAAAATGCGGCACCTGAGTCCCTGACAAAGGGTTTTACGAGTACGGCAGGGGGATTGGTCTTGATATCATCCGTACAGAATCATACTAATTGCACTATTTAAATTTCCTGCTAAAAGATTTTTAAGTAACCTTATGAAACCTATGTGTGACCTAATGAAAGTTTTCTGAAGAAATGTTTATAAAAACGTGACAGATTCTTACCCATTACCATGCATTGTTGTTGTTAATGATGTAAACAATGTGGTTAGAAATATATAATGTAATATAGAAGATTTCGGAGTTATTTAAACGCTGAATTAAACAAGACACACTATGGCGTCACGCCTTTCCTCGACATATCACAGACAGGTCTACCACTGAAAATTTGTAAAAGGCTGCTGGATTGAATGATTGGGTCCAAAACCAAATTGCTAAATGGAAAGACAGTAGCAAATAGGGCTCTAGCAGATAATTTCAGTAGATACCTGATATGGTCATGGCCTGATACAGCTCGGACTCCAAGCTAGCGTGACGCCGCTGTGATAAACTAGTCAATATTTATAACGCCAACTGATGACTCCAAGTCTTCCTAAATTTTTGCTGAGCGAAGGCAGTTCTGCTGTCGAAACGTCGACGTCTTCCCTTTATATTAAAATACCCTACTCGGTAAAGTATGGTCCTTACTTTCTCAACTTCCTATGCTTTTTTCTTTTTCACATCTTTTTATATATATATATATATATATATATATAATGAGGGAGAAGAGAGAGACTAGTGGTATGGTACGGAGTAGTTCGCGCTCGAGTACTTATTTGCCAGATAGCACAAAGTCATCTGTCTTGCAGTATTGTGTTGTGTGTGATGACTGACCACACTAGTATTTCAACTTTCGGGTTCGATGACTTCTGCTGTGTTCATCCAAAGACGTTAATGATGATGATAATCATAGACCTGCTACTCCTTAACGCCTATGTAAGTGCACGGATGAACCAAGTAGGAGGTTAAACTTCCTCGGCATAAACCTGGAATAAGAACACAACTACAACGCGACTTCAACGACATAACTTTTTGTTGCCCATTCGTATGACATTAGTAATCAAAGTGCTGACATACTCCAACAGGGGATGGACTCGCAGTGTTGTCATCGTGGCTAGGAAAATTCCCCAGAGCTCCAACGATCCTCCAAGTAGTACATGATGACTAATGAAGCAAGTGTTGCTGGCCCAGGTGTATTTGCGACGAACGTTATCCGAAACAGAGAGAAGTTTCCACCTTTCGCGCAATGAACCGGTGGCCGAATTTGGGCGCAGCTGCTCAGTGTGGGTGAATTGTTCCATTTTGGCCCAGTGATGATGGCAGGGTACAGATTTCCCGCGACAGCCACGTCAATTAAAACGGTTTCTTCCTCCCCGGCAGCTACTGGGGAGCGTTCATCGCTGTGTTCCCGAGGGGCGACGGGGAGATCGGGAGTCGAAGAAAATGTCTGGTAACAAGGATCCGTTCCCCACTTCCGCCTCCCTCCGGCTAGCGTATAGCGCCTGCCCGACGCCTGTCTGCTATTGCCGCCTTCAATGCCCACGCGTCCTCCAGTCTCACTCGCTGTCATGCGCCATTCGCGTATTAGCCGAGCTGTATAGAGTGGCTTTCCCCTTCAGATTACGTCGCTGGCATTAACTGAGATCGAATACATGTCACGTAGTGCACACGTTGATGTAAGTATGTAACGCCTGGACTTGGACTTAATGGGTTTTTTCCACTTGCGAGAAACACTGGACAGGATTCCCGTTAAATGTGCGCGCAGATAAGCTGTCGTCATGTAATATACTTGCTGTATGATTGCCGTGTCCTGCTACTGTGCGCCTGTCTTTGTGTTTACATAAGCTCCTCTCTGGGTGGCAGCGCCCGTTAAATTGGAATTTGTTCTTTTACGTATTGGTGCCGTCTGGAGTTTCGAAGCCTCTTCTTTCGAAACGCAGGGATAGAGAGAAGGAAACGACTGAGTGCTGAACTTTCACCACTACGTTTCCAAGCACCCGAGAATCAATGACCCAGGTTCAAATCTTTCAAATGCCCATGAGCAGTAATGATCTGATTAACTCGTTGTTAGCTTAAAGACATCCACTCTACTTTGACTACTGCTTGTTTTGCACACTTCCTCCAATTTCTTTATCATTTTCTTTTTTGTTTTTTTCTTTCAGCAGCTCAGTTAAGGTGGCACAAGAACTTGTGGCGATGTGTGCCTCTCTTCGGTTCTCTTGTACGCCCATCTACCTGCTCAGTAATCCAGTAATCCCGTCCTGGAGTACTTAGAAATATTGATTCGAGCACCCTAACTATGGTAATTGATACAAACGCACGAACGAAGGTTATACCAGTACTGTTACCCTGCAAACTTGGTAGCCGTGGTCCCTTGGCAACTTATGTTGTCCATTATACCATACAGTCGCACCTGTACCTTTGCGTGATTCCTATATTATTCAAGTCATTGATGGAAGTTATGAATCATTCTGTGAGATCTATCCCAAATCCATTACTGCGTATCTGATGATACCTTTCTTAGTACGCTGTTTGAATAAGTACATAGCTTACGATAGGCACTTTATGAAGGGGATACACAGCACCGAGGTTTCGGAAACCACTAATTGGACTGCATCATTACGTGTACGTTTCTTTCTTTTTTACTAAAGTGATCCTATTTGAATGGAAGGATGCCTAAGATAGAGTAATTATCGACGTCGATGTACCCTACATGAACGCTGCTTGGCCTGAACAAATCAGGAAAGAACACCCGTATAAGTTTTCGCCACAAGCGAGTTCCTGCCCTAGCTTTTAAGCGACACGGAATGGTTTGCAATAGCCCCTCTGCCGTACAAGGCGCAGGAAAATTATTGTGTCCTTTGACGTCGCTTTCACCGCCCATTAGGTTATTTTGTCGTCTTTCTAGGGGTAGTCAAGCCCAGTGATAGGATGAGGCTGTTTGCGAAACACTTTTCAGCGGTGGAAACGACATTGGCATTCAAATTCTTGCATAGTCCCTTAAAATTCTTAGACGCTGGCGAGTCGTCAATAGATAAGAGAATACACTTCAAGCTGTTCAGTGTCCTTTCGGGCCTTTTCTGCTCACTGTAAAGTGCTGTAGGCGGCAACCGTCATGCTCTTTACCCTCAATAGCATAGGTTGACGTCCGTTTCCGCTTCTTCCAGGGTCATCAATATATGGCTCATAATGGCCCACGAACATTCTATACGTTTGGAGGGGAACTGAATTAAACAAAAATTCGCAGCCCAAGAATATGAAAATAAGCCATGTGTTGTAGTAACGTCGCTGTCCATATGTCCTGGTAAGCAGTAGTGTGCTTGGTAATTGCGTTTTGTCCCCCATACGTCTAGACGGACAGGTCGGCTTTCCCGCACCCTTTGTGGCAACACTCAATGACGCACCAGTGGAATCGCTGAGTGGGCTAAATGGCACTGGGAGAGAGTGGGGTCGAACCCTACGGTCGACTGTGCTGCAAGGGGTTTTACCTGGGTTTCCTCCTTTTAAGGCGTCTTTACGATTTAAGGCGTATGCCAGCATAGTTCCCTGTGAAGTCGGCCCAGGACGCATATCTCCCTCCTACGTCCGTCGTGACGTTGCACGCACTAAGCGAGGCCGGCTACGGCGAGCAGTCAATGACACCACCACCACCACTCAATGAAGGATCGCTGAGGCTTTTGCGAAAACTGGATGGGAGTTAAGCATAACATCGGACCCATTAGCAATTGTCGCATTATGCAGCCACCTTAATCGAACTGTGAGTTAGAAATCACCGCGGCTTATTTGACCCGCACTAACCATCAAGTCGCTGAAGGCGCGAATAGCGAAGTGGGAAGGTGTCCCTTCGTACCTGTTCAGTTTTATCCTCTGTTTTCTCGTTTCCTATTAGTGTGAATCATAGATAGTTTTTGGACTAACCCAGCTTCTTTAAACGTTTACGAACGCCTTTAACGACGCGGAGTTATGATTAGCAGGTTGATGTGGCTATATGGGTTTAGAAGAAAAATGTGAATATGTACAGTCCCTATAACTGCCGCAGAAATGTTACTCTATGAGTAAACACTCGAAAGACAAAAGTAAGCTCTACACACTAGAAGAAGCTAAGCTTCGCAAAAGTTCCAAAGTGACAATCAACATAGATGTCAACTAGTACTGCTACTATATGCAGAATAATAATGAGGTGGGATGTTTCACCGCAGATAATGCGGTACCCTATCCTATTGCACATGAATTGACGGATGAATTGTAAAATTACACGAGTGCATTTGTATTGCTGTCACCTGTTAATGCGCTAAGCCCTGCCCCAAGACAATTTCTACTTAAGGTTGTTAATCACTTCTACCTAATCATCTCGTGGGTGTACCCTCTGGTGCTCTCCGTTACCTGACAAAAAGCGTGACTTTCCGGGTCTTGGACAAACGAAAACGTTCCAAAACATTCCTCACTGAAGGTCATTGACATGTTCATCTACATACTGAGGAATTACATATCTACCAGGACGCACAATCTGTCAGGAAACGCAAGATGAACAGGACGTTCGTCGTGAATTGTAGAACGACGCGGACAGACGAAAACATGCCAGCACATATTGGCTGTCTTTTTGCCTTCGAGCTGTCGGCATTATCAGGAGTCATAATAACCGATAACTTTCATGGCGAGTGGCGAAGCTCAGCCGAGCCACCTCATGAAGACCCGTAAAGAGAGCGTTCTCCATCGCGACCAATCAACGTCGTCCCGCTTTGACTAACGATGTGAGCCCGTATTGAGCTCGTGCGACGGTATCTCTTCTGCTACACAGACAGAAGCCGAGCGCTTTCCCTGGTAGGCTTAGTCAGAATCCAATTAACACTTGCTGGACAGCACACAGTTGTTTACATCCAGGGGGCAGTAGGCTTCTTCCTACAGCCATCTTTGCGTTTAGGTTTCAGATTGACGACCTTTAGAAGTTCTTCAATCAGCGGGTTTTCGACGCACCCTGTTGAGAAAAATGCGAATGCTAAAGGTTGAAAGGGGACCATTGTCTGGTAATACTGTCCATGTTGAGAAGCAACGTTTTATCCTTGTCTATACAGCAATATGTGGAGGGGAGTGTCTGAAGTTCGTTGTCTGTCAAAAGCAGTACTGAACCGTGTCGACTTAACGATGAACTGTGCATATATTGATATTGCGCATGGTCACACTTCAAGTCTCTGTTGAATACATTTTCCATGATTTAGTAAGCTATATATTTCCATATAGTTTTTCTACCTACTCCCTGCGGTACAACTTTATTTGGCTGTTAACTGAGCCTATAGAAAATGTCCTTCCAGTGCGTACACCACAGGACCCTGAAACAGAGACGACAAAAGCAGCGTTTTGCCTCGGGCGGAAGCCCTTGATATCGTATAGAACCATCTTCAACAGTGAGACACGGGAGACGAGTACGATGCCGTCTTCCGGCTGTCGACATGGAATTCCCGTAATAGTGGGAGCCGACTCCCTAAGTATTTCCGAAAGGAAGACGTTTAAATAAAACTCTGTGCTTACTGCACTTTCATTGTGATTCGCCTTGGAAATGTAGACCCGCACAAAATGTACGCCACTCGTATCGACCATTCTCCGTTACCATTGCTGCCGTTTGTTTTTTGCTGCTCCCTCTGTGCGGGAGAAGCTTTATCAATCGCAGTCTTTATTGTGCCAGGTTTATACAGAGTGGGCTATACGCTGAACTGGCCTTTTTTCTTTTTCAAATGTCTTCAAGTTCCTCGTTTGTTCTGTGTATTTGACTTCAGTATGGACAGCATTTTCAGTTTGCGAATGTTAAAGCTGCACCATGGGAAGCGATGAAAGATCAGAGGCAGCCACATCGGGTAAGAACAGGGGAACGCTATTTCGGCTGGGGGTACAAAGTATCTGTGAGGGACTGATTAGCCGAATTCACTGCAAATCTTTGCATGTGTACAGTAAAACACCCAGGATACAAAGTTGTTAAAAAAAAGAAAGAAAGAAAGAAGCAATATTAAAAAAAAAAAAAGAAAATCCCGCAAGAAATCGAAGCCGTTCAGTAGCCCTTGTCACTTTCCCCTATTCAATCCATGACGTGACATTATCGCTGTTGCATAAAGTGTTGCAACGCGCAAATTTCCTCTTCGGTTAGCATCCGTTGTAATAGACCGCGCCAGCTGATGACCATCTACCTGCCCAGATACACAATTTCACCGGCTTGGCACCTTCCTTTCTCGTTAATGTTTTTGTTTCCACGTCACCCGTCCACTGAGTGCGCCGGTTGCTACTTTACGGGGGCCGATGAGGCATTCTGGCGAATACGAAATGATTTCACTCAATTGACACGAAGACGCGGCTCCACTGCCACTGTCTTTAATGGGAGTTCAAAGTGCTGCATAGTGCACGAAGAGTCATCGACCGCCACAGCTAACAGAGCTGCAAATCAGTAACCATGTGGTATCATGTAATTAGTTTCGCCCTTAGCAGCCAGCGGCAGAGTCTCCATGCTTGCCTTCAGCAGCAGTGCTGCAAACGCAAAGGTTCAGCCTTCGCGATGGCCGGAAAAGCAATGGTTTTGCCAAAGGCCAGCATACTTCTTTCTCCCGACTAAAGTGTCCCATTAGAGGCGATTTACGTTCATATTTATGAAGGAGCGCACTCCCCGTCGCAATAGAGTCGGTGGTGGAGATTAATAAAACAATAACCGGAGAGATCAAGTCTGACTGTGCCGAGCAAGCGTCGGGGCCGAGATCAATAACACCAACTGCAATTATCTTCCTCGACGACGGAACTTCTTCCCAGCGAGCACAAGAGGGCTCCCAGCTATATATTGACTCGCCTTGGGAGCTATTCAATAAGAATCCTTCTCTACGTCAATCCATTTATATAATGCTGAAGCTCACAAGAAGAGAGACAAAAGCGATTTTGCGACCCCATTTTCCTTCGAGAACAGCGCACTTTTGCCGCTCTCCTCGTCCTCCATCGCCGCCCCTTTTCTCCCGATATTTCTCTTTGTGCGCCGCGCTGGAACTATGCTTTTGCTATCTGGATGGCGATCGATGTGATTGGTTCGTAAGGGCCTTCCCTTTCTCCTATACGTATCTCAGTAGTGACAGCTATTGAAGAGTCATCTGGAGACGCGCACGATCATGTCAATAGCGCGGGAGTTGGATGAGGTGTGTCTCGGATTGTTGATTACAAACTGCGCAGCATTACCCGCTACGTCGTCACTTAGTACTCGAGTGTGCGACCTGTGCAGCCGGAAGTGGCCATAATTGAAAAGCTGTGCTTTGCTCCATCCGCAAGAGGGAGACGAAGAAAAAGAAGTGAAAAAATATTAAATGAGAAACGTACTATTATGTTCTTTAAGATAACACTGGCTTGAACTGCCGTCCGTGGGCTCCTCGCCTTCTTTTGAATGCGGTGAAAAAAAAAAAAAAAAGAAACGGAAGTTCCATTACAGACGAGCAATTGTCGGGCTAGAAGAAGGATCGCCGCACGAAATAAGTCGAGCAGAGTTTCTTCGTGTATTGCATGTTGACATCATACCGAAGAGCGGGAATGCTGCCGCGGATCCTCGCTTGAATTCAAAGGAAGCTATCGTGATACGAGGCCTGGAACGCGTGAGGAAGGGTGCGAGGAGGCTTTAGTGGAAGAGCCTGTGGTGAAATGCGATCGCAGCACATCTCCGTTTTAAGGCTCACGTACGAGCAGATGTTGCAAATGCCCACTCACACCCCTGGTATGCACAAACTCCTTACTGAAGGACTGGTTCACTGAAGACTCACTGATCTATGAAACGGAATGGAGGAGAAGGTGCCGTTCATGACGGACAACAAAAATGTAAAGAAAATAAAAAAAGTTAAAAATAAAATAATACAACATCAACATACATAATGATGAATGTGTGAGATATTTATAAAGCAGCAGATAAAGAGGTGTATAACTCACAAATGTGTAGCACATGCTTAAGATTGACGATGTTGACATACAAAGACCAGCATACCGCCCAATATTCAAGCATTCAATTTCAGTTTTAACCGACAGAATAGTTCAAAACGGACGCTGAGCCGTGCGAACACTGCTCATAAAATGCAGCTGGTTCCTTTGGAGTTCATTGCACTTTCTTTTTTTTTTTCTGTTAAAATGCAGGCTCAAATTTATATTACATCGACGGTCGGAAGTGCCTTAAGCACAGCAAGAGGCCAAACTGGCTTGATTACGAAACTAAGAAAAACCAGCAAGAAAAAAAAAAAAAAAAAAAAACAACGTTCAAAGGCGGCGTGTTGCACTCACTGAAAATCTCTTTAAAACAGCATCTTTTTCCGTCGTCTTTGACTC
>JARGYV010112247.1:0-12492 GCA_029532675.1 Ornithodoros moubata | reverse complement strand
ACGCGATTTGCAAGTAGTTTGTATCTTGCAGACATATTCCAACAATCCCTAGACTGCGGAATTGTACCTGCTGATTGGAAAATTGCTAAAGTCGTCCCAGTATTTAAAAGTGGTGATAAGACTCTTCTTAGCAATTATCGGCCGATTTCACTCACGTGTACATCATCCAAACTTTTAGAGCATATTGTTCATTCCAATATTATTTATTTTTTTGAATGTAATAACTTTATTTTTGAGAACCAACATGGTTTTCGCAAGAATTATTCATGCGAAACTCAGCTCTGTTCTACGGTCCATGATGTGTTTTCCAATACTGACTTGAAGTGCCAAACAGATGCTATTTTTCTTGATTTCTCTAAGGCATTTGACAAAGTTCCGCATGCCCGTTTATTACATAAATTGTCTTTTCTTAATTTGCCCAGCAACATTTTAGCTTGGCTAACTGATTTTCTTCATGATCGTACTCATTTCATCTCCGTCAATGGGAAGCTGTCCTCTCTAGCCCCTGTCGTATCCGGAGTTCCTCAGGGTTCTGTGATTGGTCCCCTTCTTTTTTCGATTTTCATTAATGATCTCCCTTGCGGCATTTCTTCTACTGTTCGCTTATTTGCTGATGATTGTGTTGTTTATCGTCACATCACTTCTTCCCAAGATCAAGCTGTATTACAACGGGACTTGGATTTGTTAAATAGTTGGTGTAAAAAATGGCTCATACCCCTGAATTTAAGCAAGTGTTGCCACGTTAGTTTTTCCTGTAACTCTTCTCGTCATATGGCTCAATACTATCTTGACGGATTGTCGATTTGTTCTTCTGCATATTACAAATACTTGGGTGTTGTTCTGTCCTCGGACCTAACTTGGAATCGACATATACAAAAAATAACACTTGAGGCTTCTCGTTCATTAGGCATCCTTAGGAGTGTTCTTAAAATTGCTCCTTCATCATTAAAGTGCTTAGCGTACAAATCCTTCGTTCGACCAAAAATCGAATATGCCTCGTCGGTTTGGGATCCTTCCCTGTTATACCTTGCACGCAATCTTGAGGCTGTTCAAAACCGTGCGTCACGTTTTATTGCTAATGAATATTCTCGATACTCTAGCATGACGGAGATAAAAACAATCCTTGGTTTATCCGACCTTAGCTTGCGACGGAAGTTAAATAGAATCTGTTTGTTTCATCATATTTATCACCATATTTCTATTCTAAGGAGAGATTACGTACGCCCTCCTGTTTCCATCCGCCCTCGCGTTGATCGCTCACTTAAATGTGAACGGTTTTGCTGCAAGACTGATTTATTCTTTAACTCGTTTTTCCCTCGCTCAATCACTGGATGGAATAGCCTTCCGGCAGATCTAGTTGAAATACGCGACCCTGATATTTTTCGACGAAGCTTGATTTCTTTCTACGCTGCCTAAAATTTTGGTTTGTTAATGTCCTTTCGGTTACATTTTCATCTTCTGTATCCACTCCACTGTGTATTATGTTGTTATTTAACTCTGTGTCTTTCAAGTGTTACTGTTTTCTTTGCCCACGTCCCACATGTAATGCCCTACGCGGCCCTTGGGGTAATATAAATAAATAAAGAAATATGAAACTTCTTGACTCTCTCTCCAAAAGCTCTCGGGAATATGGACAGTCTGTTACAGAGATGACAAAATTACCAGACCCTAGCAGCGGCAGCGACGGTGCCTCTACTTCCAGTTGTCATGTTCGTTTTTTTGCGTACAATTCAGGTCTTTTACAATTCATAGTCTTCCCATATTACTGGTACTACCCGCACGGTAAGACGTCAAGACCAAGCACGGCTCAAGGTTGTGCAAAAGGGTCATCATCGGACTTAACACACGGTAGCCAACTAGGTTGCCGTTCAACGCAGTGCACGGGCCTTCGATTTTCAATTTAACTTTTTCAGTACTTCAACTTTTGTTGTGACTTACGTGAATACATGCGGCCGGCCGTAATGGAAATTTGGCTTAGCTGCTAAAAAAGGTGAGAGGTAGTTGTGCCTAGTCCCATCACACACGACCACCGCCACAAGTCCAGGAGTGATGAACAAAGGCTCAAGGCTGCACAGGATCTCTTGATGGGACTCAATATGAGGTAGCCAACTAGGCTCCTGATCTTCACAGGCGTGGGACCTAAATCTTCAATTTGAACTTTAGTTTTTATTTTCACTGACTCCATGTCTAGTTATACGTCACACATCCGTTGAATCGAATTGATATGCACGAGATTATTGATATTCTGCAATAGTAAACGTTGAAACAAACAGAGTGTGTGTTTTCTGAGGTCATTGGTGTGACGTCACCGCTATGATATAGTGCGTATACAGCTTTGTGTGTTAGCAGACATCATCATAATCATCTACCCGATGGTTTCTTAACGCAAATTATCACCGCCTTAGACCTGAAGCATTTAATTGCATCAGGGAAGAGAAAGGGTTAACAACCTCGATCATATGAAACTTCTTGTGTCTCTCTCCAAAAGCTCTCGGGAATATGGACAGTCTGTTACAGAGAGGACAAAATTACCGAACTGTAGCAGTCGCAGCGACGGTGCCTCTACCTCCAGTTGTCATCTTCGTTTTTTGCCGTACAATTCAGGCCCTAACGTGCCTTTTACTGATAGTATACCCATATTACTGGTACGACCCGCACAGTAAGACGTCGAAGTCAGCCGTAGAACCACAGACTACTGTCCAGCTCCTAGACCAGGAAGAAGTTATCAACAAATATTTGGGAGTGACCAAGCACGGCTCAAGGTTGTGCAAAAGGGTCATCATCGGACTCAACACACGGTAGCCAACTAGGTTGTCGTTCAACACAGTGCACGGGGCTTCGATTATCAATTTAACTTTTTCAGTTCTTCAACTTCTGTTGTGATTTACGTGAATTCATGAGGCCGGCCGTAATGGAACTTTCGTTTAGCTGCTAAAAGAGGTGAGAGTTGGTTGTGCCTAGTCCCATCAGACACGACCACCGCCGCCAGTCGAGGAGCGATGAACAAAGGCTCAAGGCTGCACAAGATCTCGTGATGGGACACAATATCAGGTAGCCAACTAGGCTCCTGATCTCCACAGCGCGTGGGACCTAAATCTTCAATTTGAACTTTAGTTTTTATTTTCATTGACTCCATGTCTAGTTATACGTCAGACATCCGTTGAATCGAATTGATATGTAAGAAATAGATATTCTGCAATAGAAAACGTTGAAACAAACACAGAGTGTTTTCTGAAGTCATTCGTGTGACGTCACAGCTATTATATAGTGCGTATGCAGCTTTGTATGTTAGCAGGCATCATCATGATCATCTACCAGATGGTTTCTTAACGCAAATTATCACTGCCTTAGACCTGAAGCATTCAATTGGATAAGGGAAGGGAAAGGGTTCACAACCTCGATCATACGAAACTTCTTGAGTCTCTCTCCAAAAGCTCTCGGGAATATGGACAGTCTGTTACAGATAGGACAAAATTACTAGACGGTAGCAGTGGCAGCAACAGTACCTCTATTCCCGTTGGCATCTTCACTTTTTGATTTATAATGCTGGTCCTTATGTGCCTTGTAATGGTATTCTACCTATATTACCTGTACAAGTCACACAGTAAAACGTCGAAGTCAGCCGCAGACCCGGAGACTGCTGTCCAGTTTCTCGGCCAGGAGGAAGACGATGTTATAAAGATAGACTTCGGGAGTGGCCATGAACGGCTACTCCAGAGTATTCATGTCTACAAGGTCACCTAGGAAGGAAACAGAATCAAAGCTAGAAGGCTAAAGTCGAGGGCGAAGGTCTGTCATTAAGGATACACCCAAGGATTGCAGTTAACGGCAAATCGCTTGAGGACAGAGCAGAACCTAGGAACAGCCCCACAAGAAAAGACACCAGGCACGAGCAGATGCCAAAAAACTGCTAAATCGAAGTGCTAAGAAAGGAGAAGCTAGGCAGAAATTCAACGACACGATGACACACCCGTGAGTTCTATTTTGCCCTCACTGGTTGGTGTTGAGAGAGAAAAAAAAAAAAGTACAGTGTGGCTCCCTTGTCTGAGGAACCGGCAACTCCAGTGCTGTTATGAGCTGTACTGTGCACTGTACAGAACACATCTTGAAAATGAAGGGGCATTTTGCTCAAATACTCGCAGTAAACTCACAGAATGTCTTTAACGTCCTTAGGCACGATGTTTCATTTGTTGCACTCAATGTTCGCTGCATAAGAGCTCGATGCCACGGACTCGAAATAGGTAGTGCTCACTGTATCTAACTGTACGAGCTCGTTATGGGATGTCGGTAAGGTTAGCTGCCTTGAGAAACTCGGTGGGTATAGGGACAGTGACAGATGTTGACGGGCAACACCTCAACACGTTTATTATGTTGAAGGGTCCAGACAGGCAAGAAAGGTCTCTAGCACTCGGCGATGGGGATCAGACCTCGGGCAAACTTCAATTATATGTTTGACGTCTTTCACTACTATGCATTGGATGCGGTTCGGAGGAGAAACCTTCACGAAGATGTTGGTATTCGATGTCAATGTTTTTGTATTTTGCCGGTATTGTAACCTGAGTCTCCGCAGAGGAGATGTTTTGGTGCTGGCTGCGGCTGAAGTCAAGAAGGTCTGTAACCGCCTGAATATTGTCCTCAACAGTCACTGTGAGAAGTTTCGAGTCCGTAAACTTCTTTCTCTGGTGCGACTGCCTCCCGACGAGGGATATAAGAATCGGAACATTATCGCTTCCAATCAGCTCCGCATCTGTCGACCACTGCATCGAAGCCGCTAAAACAGTAGAGCATACTGTGGGGTCCAAGCAACGTGTGTACTATGAATCACGAGAGAGGTTGATGAGCCGTCGTTACGTGTGATGGTATCTCCTCTACCTCGAAGCACTGTTGATTGATTGATTGGGGTTTAATGACGCAAAAGCCAGAGGAAGCGCTGTTGAAGAGCATGTTCTCGCGCATCATCACGCTCGCTTTCCCATGTGCACCTATGCACGTTAAAGTCACCGCACGCAATGAAGTTCGCAAAAGCAATCTGAAGAAGGAAACCAAAAGATCTGCCGCTATGTGTGCAATTGGAGCAATATATACACTGGCAACAACGATATTCCGATCGTTCATACGAAGTCTGCATATAAGTATTGTAAGCATATGTTTAATAAAAAGCCAGACGGCTTTAGACAGGAAAAAAGGGGTGCAGCCGCACTAGAATCAGAAGAAGATGGCAGTTACGATGACGGTACATGTGAAATGATCATGATGCGCATTGACAGTTACCCTGTCACGGCGCATTGACAGTTAGATGAAGGTTGATTTATTGATTGATTGATTGATTGATTGATTGATTGATTGATTGATTGATTGATTGATTGATTGATTGATTGGGGTTTAATAGCGCAAAAGCTAGACAATGAGCCAGAGGGGCCATGCTGCGACAAACACGGTAACGAGACATACGATGTTACCATTTAAAAGATGTATAAAAGAGGTTTAACATTGAACGAGCGTAGGCCATGCCAAGATCATTAAACGAGAATGGTTCCCAGAATCAAAGCTTACTTAGAAAGCCAATACAATGATATACTTCATCACGTTCTTAAAGTCAATAAGCGCCTCATCACCCATGATCAGGGCAGGGCGTAGCAGAATCCCGTTTATGTAGAAGTACCTAAAACATATCTCACCTTGTCGTTGGCAAGGCGAGCACTCCAGGAGCAAATGTAGAATGGTGAGTGACAACCACACGTCGGGCATTGAGGTGGGTCTTCAGAACGGAGAAAAAAAACATGTGTAACGTAAGTGTGGCTTATTCGGAAGCGTGCCTGCGCAACGTCACAAACTCGATCTTGATGCGAAGTATGGTGTTGAATCCTCACTGTAGGGCTGACAAGATGTAGCTTATTGTGAACCCGTGTGTCCCAAAAGGCCTGCCATTGCCGAAGGAGCGTTCTTCTAACCAACGGTTTCAGATCCTGATGTGGGATCCTCTGTTTCGCAGTGCTCTGTGTTACCGACTGAGCTGCAGCCTTGTCTGCGAGTACATTCTCCTCTATTCCAACGTGGCTGGGGATCCAGAGAAGTCTGACGTACAGCCCTTTCCTTCCTATAGATGTTATGAGGTTGCGGATTTGTAGAACCAAAGCGTTTTTCGTAACGGTGGAAGCGGCCGTCGTTTGGCTGGAATGATGGTGGAACGTGGTACGGCTTCAGGCGTAACACATGGACTGTCTCACGATTGCGATAACGGCGATCTGTTGGAGCTTCGACAGGTTCCACTTCATAATTGAGTGGTGAGGCTTGGCATAGGACTCGATAAAGTCCTACATATTTGGGCATGGATTTCGGAGAGCGGCCGAGTTGGCGCAGCGGAGTCCAAAACCATACAAGATCACTTGGTTGGAATGCGGCATCGCGGTATCTCTCGTCGTAAGAGCACTTGGCCAACTGCTGCTGATCTTGTGCTTGCAAGCGTGCCAACAGCCTGTATTCTTCCGCTTGGACGTTAAGTTCACTGATAAATTCAGATGACTCTGATTCTGTGCATGGCAATATGGCGTCCAGTGCAGTACGAGCATCGCGAACGTACGCCAAGCGAAATGGCGAGAATCCGGTGGTGTTTGGACGGAGGTGTTGTAGGCGTACGTCACAAAGGGGAGTATGGCGTCCCAGTTTGAGTGATCAGCAGAAATGTACGTTGATATCATGTCAGCCTCGATTGAAGCGGGGATGATACGCGCTGGTGGTCTTATTAATGATGTTGCAGCCGCGTCGAAGTTCGTCGATTGTTTGGTATAAAAACGGTTCTTCGCGGTCGCTTAGAAGAACGGAAGGGGTTCCATGCCGAAGGGCGATGTTATGAAGGATGTTGTGACTTCATGTGAGGCTGCGTTGGGGAGGGCGGTGGTTTCGGCGTAGCGAGTTGCATAATCCATGACAACTAAGAACCAGCGGTTGCCAGTGGCCGTACGTGGCAGGGAACCGAAGATATCGATGCCCACCCTTTGGAACGGAGCAGACGGGCAGGGTAAGGGCAAGAGATGTCTGGCGAGCGCGTTAGTAGCGTCCTTCCGTCGCTGTCAGGGTAGGCATGACCGGACATACCTAGTAACACTCCGAAACATTCCTGGCCAGTACAAGCGGCTGCGGACTCTAGCATAAGCCTTGCCCGCATAGTGCTCGCGTGTCCCGCGGTAGGATCGTGGTGCAGTGAACGCAGGACATCCATGCGGAGTGACACCGGTACGACTATAAGCCACGGAGCTCCGACAAGAGGCGTAGTTGTGGCGATACAAAGTACCATTTTCACAGCTGTAGTGTTGTGCTTGCTTGAGAAGTCTGTTGTCCTGTATTGGATACGCTCAAAAAGGTCAGGAAGAGACGACCGTGGGCGTCTAGCTATGGTGCAATGGGAAAAGATGTGGGACCCAGCACAGCGACGGTAGCAAGCGCTTCATTCGGGGAAGTGGGAGCAGGAAGAGGACACCGCGAGAGAGTATCGGCATCACTGTGCGTTTTACCATTTTACCTGATTTGTAGATAATGACGAAGTCATATTCTTGTAGTTGTCGTATTTTTGTAGACCGACACTGTATGAGAACGGCTCCGAGACCGTAGCCACTGGCATCTGTGTGGATGGCAGTGGAGGCGTTGGGATCGAAATGAGCGAGAATAGGGTCCGAAGTAAGGAGGGTCCGTGGGGAAGAAATGGCGCGTTCACACACGTAAAAGGAACTTTTTTCTCGTAGCAGGTGATGCAGGGGTGTCGCCATCGTTGCGAAATTTTTGACGAATCGCCTGAAGTACGAGGCAAGGCCGAGGAAGCTGCGGAGCTGCTTCATGTTTTTGGCTCTGCCAAAGTCTGAGACGGCTTTTACTTTGTCTGATCCTGGCGTATTCCGCTGCGGTCAACGACGTGACCAAGGACCTTGATGGATCGCGCTCCAAATCGACATTTCTTTTGTTACGCTGGAGACCAGCATTGGAGAGGCACCAAAGTACTTCTAGGCGTTTCAGATGTTCTTCAAACGTATGCGAGAACACTACGATGTCGTCTAGGCAGCACAAACAAATGCGCCATTTGAGGCCCCGTAGAACTGTGTCGATCATATGCTCAAAGGTGGCAGGAGCGTTGCAGAAGCCAAAAGGCATGACGCTGAACTCGTACAAGCCATAAGGAGTGGTAAAAGCTGTCTCCGCCTTGTCTTCGGGAGTCATCCGGATCGCCAGTAGCGGGATTTGAGATCGATGGAGGAGAAGTATTCAGCGCCCTGGAATGTATCTAGACCGTCATCGATGCGCGGCGTTGGGTAGAAGTCCTTTACGTGATCTTGTTTAAGCGTCTGTAGTCCACACAAAATCGAAGAGAACCGTCTTTTTTCTTAGCAAGTACTACAGGCGATGACCAAGGGCTCGTGGATGGTTGTATGATTCCATCTTGCAACATTTTGTCCACATCTTAAAAATGACTTTTCGTTCAGGCGTTGAGACGCAATATGGGCGGTGGCGTACTACAGCTTTGTCAGTGGTATGGATAGAGTGCGCTACTTCAACAGCTTTTCCAAATGGAGCAGTAGGGAGGTCAAACGGAGACGTGAATTTGTGGAGTAGGCAAAGTAGTTCAGCCTTTGCAGAATCTGGCAGGTCAGCGTCGATGGTTTTAAGTAGCAATGGATCTTGGCCTGTAATAACTCCATGTAGAAGAGGCGATGCGGAAGATTCCACGGGGTAACAGGGTAACACGACTGTATGGTCAGACACGATAACTTCGTGGGTCTTCGATATGGCAGGACGTTCATCACCAAAGAAGTCCTCAGAGATGCAGACTTGTGCGCGGCCGCAGTGGATGATGGTGCCGGAATCTGAGAAAAAAATCCCACCCGAGGATCATCGGGTGGCTACAGGCGTCCAACACAACAAACTGGACAGCGTGAAGGCCGTGATCCACAGCAGCAGTACCCCCTCCCAGGTCTGCGGCTATGAGTTTTCCGAAAGGGTGTCTCGACGCGTGTTAGATCGGAGCATTGGCGAAACTGAACGGCGACAGGGTGATGGCGAACAGCTGTTACGAATAGACTGTCGTTGAGCACTGTCAAATGTGGGTGATGGCATATCATCAAGATGTTGAGATAGGTCACGGCTCGAGCATCGATCGAAATTCTTAGTGATCCGGCTGCCGGTTTCCCTGCGTGGACCTTGGTTCCACCCGGTGTGAAATCTTTGCCGCGATGGGTCCTCCTGTTCGTCTGCAGTAACGGGTGTCGTGGCCTGGGGTGCCGCAATAGAAGCAGATGGGTCTATTAGTGGGTGTGCGCCATGAACCGAATCGCGACTGTGGGGCGAGAGGGGCGACAGCGGGTGGTTCCATAGCTTGTGTGCGCCGAGTGCTGAACAGGCGAAGGTTGATGGCATTCAGGTAGCGCTACGTATTCAGCAGGTGTGTTGTACTTTGCAAGTGGTCGATGTGCACAGAAAGCCCGAAACTCGTCGCGCACGACGCCATCGTCATCAGACGATTCCGAGTATTGGGCTGGTGCGTGGAGCGTGGTTGGCTGAATAGGACCGAAGAAACGGTGCAGCTCTTCATGAATGAGATTGCGAATGAGTTGGATAAATGTGTTCGGTCCCATCTGTGTGGCGTCGTTGGCGCAGGAAATAGACGTCACATTTGGGAGACGTGCGAAACGTGATGCCGAAATGCTTGTGCTTCCTCTAGTTTTCTGCACTGCTCCACAAACTGAGCTACAGCGTTTACGTTCAGCGAAAGAAGAAGGTGGAAGCAACTCAGCAACTCCTTTCATCAAGTGCCGTAACTTGTCTGCATCAGACGTGCTGCTGTCAATGCGCTTGTAGAGCCATGGCACGTCTTCAATGTACGAGGTGAAGAATTCTCCTTCAAGCTTTGCACGCGTCTCAAGCTTCCTTGTTGCTGCGAGCACTCTGTCGTTATTGCGGAGAAATACATCTTGAAAGTGCGTTCGAAAGATCTGCTATGACGTGAATTCGTCTTCGTGTTTCTCAAACCAAGTACGAGCAGTACCCTTAAGACAGAAGACCAGGTTCGCCAGTTGTACGGTGTCGTCTCAGAGGTTGTGTTTACTTACACGATCATAGTCGTCAATCCAATCCGCAGCGTCAGAACCGGAATGGCCGTCAAAGCTCCCGGGATCCGTTGGTCGCGCAGTGTACAGAGGTCTGCGGTCTGAGGGCGGGTTTGGCATCCACGATTCGGTCCATCACCTGACGTTGACGTTGCCGTTGTAATGGTCTTCCCGGAACGTAGCTTCAGAGTGGTCGCGGCGAAGATTGCGTGGAGGAGGGAGAAACGGGCTCGCACCTCCACCAAGTTGCAAGGATGTGTTTAATAAAAAGCCAGACGGCTGGAGACAGGGCAAAAGGGGTGCAGCCGTTCTAGAACCAGAAGAAGAAGATGACAGCCACGATGACGGTGCCGATGAGATGATCATGATACGTCGTGACAGTATTCCAAGTTATGGTCGGAGGACCTCTTGCGCAAAGGTCCCGCCGCCGTGGCTAGTGGCCAGTCAGGTGGAGGCAGAAGAAGGAGGTCCCTCGATTTTGGGGTCCTTGCGCATTCTCTACCTGATATGCAGGTAAAATATGCTGTATGTCCTTGATTGAAGATTTGCTTTGCTCGGCAAAAGTTCCAGCCATCGTACAGACGCACCGCATCGTCACCCAAGACTGTATTGAAATAGGTGAGTCACTCTGCCCAGGAGGGCACGGTTGATAGAAACACGACTACTCAAGAACGACACCAAGTACTGAACTTTCCGACGGCGTTCTTGGAGCGCTTGACTACCTAGGGATGTCTGATCCCGGGGCTGCACGTCTGTTCGACATTGGCACAGTAACACTGCATCGCATTTTCAAGGGTAACTCCTTTCACCCCTACAAGCTCCTGGTCGTCCACGCGATAAAGGAAGACGACTGTGTGGCACGTGCGCTTTAGTACGGAGGTACTGCAGCCCATCTCTGATTTTGCACGCTGTGACGGTGGGACACGATTGTATGATGCCTGGAACAAGAGTGACGTTTCCAAGCTAGGTGTACCAAGACACAGCTTGCGCACGCTCTCGCCTGGCGAACTGGAGCGCTGCAACCGTTAAATGGAAAGAACGAAAGACAAACAAAACACAAATAAGGTTAATGAAAAAATAAACGTAGTAATGCACAGAATAACAAAACCGACAGAGGGACCCGTGACGTATGTCCTGCAGCAGAACCAACAGACGATGCAGAAGAAAATATCATCTGCTACCACATATGTGCAGTTTATTATCATTCGAAACTTAAGTTTATTGTTGCACGTTCATCATTACATCTTTAAAGCCGACGACAAGGCTACTTCTATGACTATTATGAGAGTTTCATCGCGATTAAATTTGCGTACTCATTGGTTTCGGTATCATCTGCAGCATCTCGACGGATGCTGCGGCAACCAGACGAGCGCCGCTGATCCACAGGCACAGGCCATTGAGTTTGCTAAGACATCGCCGGTTTTTCAATTTTCATAATTTATTCGCAATGAAATGGAACAAACGGTAGCGCGTATATAAAATTTCTTGGTTCCGGCCATCCCGTAACCACTTCGCAAGCAGTCCTTTTCTTTCTCTCTCTCTCTTTTTTTCTTTTTTTTTTTTTCAACGCAGGCTTCAAAACAAACCTCCTTCTTCTTCCTCAACCTCCGTGGCCATTAGCAAAATAGACGATGGGCCAGGTCTTGATTGGAATGTGATGTTTCTAGCTAATTTTCAGAGCCGCCCAGATGAAAACATAAATGACGGCAGCGAGCTGATGAGATGGGAATCGCATAGTCCGTTGTGGGAACGACGAAATGAAAGAATGGCTGTCAGGGTAATGGGTATCCCACGATGGCGAAGGGAGCTGAAAAGATTTTGACGCCAGGTGTTGTATAGGGGACAGTCCAAGATGAAGTGAGGTACGGTCTCGTCAACGCCGCAGTGATCACAATAGGGGGAGTCACGGTAAGCACTTCGATGAGAATAGAAGTTGAAGGGAAGGGCCAGGCATCTCACACGCGTTAGCTCTTGATATCGTGATGGACAGTTTTTCGGAGCCCATGGGAAAGGTCTGGTCTGGTAGGTCTGAAAGGTCTGGTACTTCTTCTTCCTTCACCTGTCTGGCCATTAGCCACGGCGGCGTTTGGCCACGCATTAGCGTGGGTAATGGTAGATTAGAGGCGGGCCGTTGCCATTATGGAGTTGTACAGAGCGCTTTCGATATCTTTTTCACAGTGTCCAAGATGAAGTTTACAAAATGAGAGGTGTGGTACTTGTCGCCTTGAGGCGTTGTGCGGAAAGACAAGATCTGCATACACCGATAACGTGCACGAATTCTATGTTATTCTATTCTGTACAATCTACTCGCGAGGACCTTTATTCTCTTATTCATACTCACTCCCCTGACATAATCCTCCTGCAAGAAACTTGGCTCTCCCCTTCTATCCCTTTCTCTGTC
>JARGYV010112243.1:590-17105 GCA_029532675.1 Ornithodoros moubata | reverse complement strand
GTCACGGATGAAAGGCAGACGGCAGTTAAACTGCGTAACCTGCAACCCCTTTATTAGCCTACTTGGCTACATTGCGAGTGTCCCAGTCGCACTCCCCCACTACAACTCAACTGGCTCCCGGCTCCGAGAGCAGCGTTTTTAAAAGGATCGTCGAAGATTCTAGAGAGGCCGCGACGTCTCGTTGGAGAGGGGATACAGCGAGCGCTGCCCCAGCGGAGCTTGCGGGAGAGGAGGAAGGCTGTGACCTTGATCGGACGCTGACCCGGAAATGCGAGAAAGTTCCATGATGCTCGACGCCGGCTTCCTGAGTGTGCTTCGTGGCATTATATTGGAGAGAAAAAAATCGCAGAGGTCGACCGGACCATCCTGCCTGATCCGACGTGGAATCGCCCAACTACTATATGCAACTTAACAGCACCACCTCCAGGAACAGTCAAACAGTAGTCTGATGTGCAAATGTATACGTGTGGTGGTGGGAATATTCTTCTCTTGTGCGTTGTCACACCTGTTCGGGTGTTGCGTGTGCTTGACATTTGTAACTTGGCGTCTCATTTCATCTCATACCTCAATTCACGTACAATGGTATAGGTACCACGTGGTGAAACATCCCACGTCATTATCATCCTGTGTGTGCAGTAGTAGTAGTGGCGGCAGTGGTCTGCTTCCACGATTAACCAGGTTTCCATGAACGACGCAAGAAATCCGCGAAGGCCCGCATAAATTGCGCGCGGGATAAACGCTTAAGCCGAGGATCAAATATTATTCACGCTGGATCCTCGGGTGGCCAGTGAGACTCTGTTATCTTCGCCAACGGCGCCACTTCGCCACTGTAAAATTCGCAATCCCGAGAAAATGACCCTATGAATAACGGGACTTTCTTCCATGAAAGATAGATGAGAAAGAAGTCATGCCTCCAAGCGAGAAGGCCGCGGAAAATAATTTGCGCCATTATAACCGCAATAAAGAAGCATAAACCATTTTGCGAGATGCAAAACCCATCCTGCACAAGGTGTCACTATTTCATACGCTTCCGCTTGCCGCCATACTGGAACGAAGGCGCTGTTCTTCGAGTGCCGTCTCTGGGGGAAAACGAAGCCGAGTAAGAACAGTATTTATTCAAAGGAAGGCTCTCCTCCTTGTTCTACCTCGTACATTCTTCATGAACCGCTCCAAACTCCTGGCCGAAAAACGGGATACAGCATTTCCGGTAGACTTACTCAGCCAGGACGAATGGCTGCCAGGGAACAGGCATAAGTGTGCTAGTCCTACTGTAACAACGACCACTACGTCAGAAGCGGGACACCGTTCAGTCGAGCATTCATATCGCATGGCAGAGCATTTGCGGGTACCTGCCATCTCCAAGGCATTGCGGATTAAATGCTTGCGCAAGTTAACGAGAGGGGAAGTTACGCAATGTAAAATGATCCCCGCGTCTGTACATACAGACACACTTAAAATATTCACTTTCGCTAGTTACCTGTAATTGCTATGGGATGAGCGAAGTTACACGGGGCAGCACCAAGGAGTGGCGCTCGATCACCCAAGGAAATAACGATAGGAAATAGTACAACACGATTTCCACGGGTCTCGGTTAACGGGCTCAAAAATCCTTCCACGTGACGGAGCACGTGGGAATAATTGCTAGCGTGGTATAAGCTAGTTTTTACGCGCAAAAAGAGGCTTCGCATGTTTAGGCTAATGGCTAACATTTATTTGATGAAAATTATATGAAAATAAAACCTTCGAAACAGAGGGCCCCCGCGATCTTCTGGATTTTCACATATGTCTTAAAAGAAAAAGTTCTGCCTTATTTTGGAAGATGTGTGTCTGACTTTCTTTTCCAGAAGGGCTCCATAAATGGTTACAAGAAACCCGAACTGGTCACAGGGACTAGCATCACGCAAGCGAGCTCAGAAAGGCTGCCGCAAGGGCCTGCAAATACCTCTGGCCGAGTACCTCACTTCTCAGACAAAAAAAAAAAAATAAAAATAATAATAATAATAATAATAAAATAATGGCAAAAATCGCACAGAGTACGTCAAGAACAAAATGTGAATTGCTATGAAGGGAAGAAAGGCCACCCTTTCATCGTCCTATATTGGCTCTCTGGTTTCTCATATAGTACAAGGCGCTATGAAAAGCTCCAAGGAGGAGGGAATTGCGAGGGATGGAGGAGGGAATTGCGAGGGATGGAGGAGGGATGGAGGGGGGTTTAAAGGTCCTGAGGTTGAAATATGACCCTCTGCGAATTCTCCGGGCAAAATATCCGCCTAGAAAGGGAGTGTGTGTGTGTGTGCCCACAAAGCCGCCTTCTCTATGACGGCAAATATGATGCCACGCAGCGCTGGGAGAATCAGGCCCGACATGCATCACCTCGCTCTGTGCAGGGACGGAAGAAGCTTCCCGGCAATGCGGAACCGGCGCGCTCTAATATCGCGGCGATTATTATGAATGCAATAGAAGTCCGATATGGGTTCATCGAACGGGAACAGACTTGCCAAATAATGAGAATATGGTTTCAAAAATGCACTGTCGTCGCCTGTTTTGTAGACATGTAATGAACGTGTGCGCATTCAAAACGCGTGGAATCGCTACTCGATGCACAACACCCTTTTAGCGAGAACTGCTGCCTTAGCGCAGTTTCCGAACTGTGGAACACTTCAGAAACCACTGCTATGAGAGACTTGCGCGATCGCTAACTTTTACAAGAAATTCGTACCCTCCAGATTCTACACCTGGGACCGTCTCCACGCCGCGTTTTGAGCACTTCAACGCAATTTCACGAGAGAATCGTGAAGCAGATTAGCACCAGTATCCATCCAAACGGCAAAACAACCAGAATTTCAGTCTCAACAAGACGACCGGTTTTCCGGTAGGCGGATGTCGCACAAGCTGTTACCGCACGGAAGAAGGTACTCAGCGTGCACGCACTATGATGGATTGTGTGTATTGGCGCCATCGATTGCATTTCACGTCGGGCCCAACAAGCACTTGCGTACTAGAACCGTAAGAGACTCTTGGACATATATGTATGTACTTTTCTTCTTTTTTTTTTTTTTTTTTTTTACTTCCTGGGAACACCGCGATTCCATCTCTGTTGGCAACCTTTTCCTCCCCGCTAAAGGCCTAACAGCGACGTGAAAGGCGCGTCAGTGGGGAAGGCATACTTTTCACCAATGGTGGGCAACATTTAAACTGTCAACCATAAATGTCAACACTGTTGCGTTGGTGCGTTATCGCGCAGAGTTGGTGATAGTGGCACAAAGTTTAGGGAACACTACTCTGGGTTTAAGGTGATGGCTTGCGTTGGTAAAACGGGGCCGAGGTAGAATCCCACTCGTCCATTCGTGTGTAAGCGTCGAGAAGAGAAAAATATGAGAAACGAAAAAGGAGGTCTTGCCTACTTTTCGAGACGTCGGGAAAGAAATACACGTACCCCTGTGGTTAATAACTGCATCTCAGTTACTACAGGGCCTCTCCAAGAGTCATCTAACGCCGAGGGTCTTGTAACCGCCCCGGGATGTGTACCATTTTCCTTTCCGAATGTGCTCCAGATTCGCTCGCTCTCTTTTTGAAAGAAAGTAAACGGCTGCACCGAGGACGGCAAGAAGTGTGGCAATTCTGCGGCGGCTGCTACTGCTCAAGTTGGAGCGCGAAAAGCAGGCGCGCCGATATTAGCTTAAATGTCAGGAGACGTTTAGTATAAGGCAGACAAACAGTTCAAGTGTCATCGTGACTTTGATCGCTCTCGGAGTGAGCGAGAGAGACGGTATCAGGCGACTAGGCCTCCGCAATATTAACTTCCTTACGCGAAATGAAATCTTGCGAAACCATTACTATAGAAGATTTTGCGCGATCTTTAACGGCGATTGCAAAAACAGCGGAGCTTGTGCGTGAAAAATAATGCTCCAAAGCAGATTACACACTGCTGCAATTATGTTACGACGGCGATGTGAACAGTAAAGGGTGTAAAATGGAAGTGAGAAGTGATTAGTTGCGCAACCGAATTAAAATCATTTTCAAGCTTGAGGCTGTTAACTGGAGTGAAACGCTACGAAACATGTCCAGGAAGTTTCCGTCGGTTGTATATATTAAATTTCTAGCGTGAGGCCACAGAATGATGCCCGACAGACGCCCCGCAAGAAAAAAGAAAATGTGAAACGAATATCTGATAAAACAACATACATGCGAACTAGCTGTTGGGTAAACAGAATGACAAAGCCTGCATGCGCGGTGTTTGCTAGTACGAGCGTTTCGTGTGCAGTGAACCTTTTCGCATCGCTCATCAATCAGGGAGTCCAGCCGTAAAAGGAATTAATTAGGGGGGGAAAGATAGGTAGTACGAAAATTCAGAACGCGCCCCCTAAAAAAAAAAAAACAAGTTAATGTCCTTCAAAAGTAAACGAGGGGAGCACCGAGTGAGCTATCATTGAAATATGATGCAGTTGTGAGACTACAGATTTGAAATCGTGTCGCCCGCGCCAGAAATTCACAGAGCGTGAGAGACATTAACGAAACGCGACGAACGTCCAAAACGAACCAAAAGACAAAGGGAAAGGAAAAAAAAAAAGGAATGTTTAACTTCCCACGAACAATGTATCAGCTCCGGGCAACTTCCTTCGACGCTGCCCCAGCCATAATATTAGTGGCCGTCGGTTTTGTGCGTGTCTGCCAGTGCGTCTACCTAGCCAGAGAAGACGCGCATCATTTGTCACGTACACCTTTGCACATGCCTCTATGGAAGGACGTCACGCACGATTGTCTCCACTTTTCTCCTCCTCAGGCGTCAACACTTTTTGCTGCCCCTGTTTGCGGCTCCAAATGGATGGGGGGCTCAGAGATGGAAAGCGACCTCGCGTATGCATAATTGACGACGTCGTTCTTGGCAGCTTTTACGAAGAACCGTGAATGCACCTTACCGAACGTCCGCGAATTCAGACACAGGCTATAAAGTTTTTTTTTTTTTTTTTCCTCTGGGGAAGGTTCCACTTCCTGGTCAACGGGTGACATAACTCTCCTCCAGCTGGAATGCCGGTAAAGGTTAGCAGGGCTTATTGTGTTAAAAAAGAACGATGGATTGGGAAGTGAAAGCCGAGCGCAGTTCTGAGTCCTGCAACGCCCTAGCTAGCGCAGTGTGTGTAGAAACAAAAAATGCTTTACGCGTTTGATGTTAACAGTACTGTAGCTCTGCTGGAGAACGTTTCAGTTGATAAAAAGAAATAATTGAGCTAGACAGGCACAAAAAAATAAACAGGAAGGATCGATGCTAGTCTCTGGCAGTCATTATTGCACACAAGAATTTTACGACTGACACTCGTTTTCTTTTCACGCGAATATGCTTAATATTTACTAACATGTCTATACACTATACACTATGTTTTTTCAGCTTACACAGTAAGTCTTTCATTCGGCCCTAGTGCATGACGGCTAGGAAACGTTGTATACTACCAGAAAGGAAATAAGGAAGAGCTACAATGCGTTAAAAAACAATACCCAGACGCGGGTATACTCGCATAAAAGCACTTTGCGAACAATCACAGCACCTCCTAACATCATATGCTACATCATAGCGCAAAGTCTAGTGTGGTCTGAACTCACAACTCCCGGAATATGGTAAATTATATTGCGAATCCATTCGTCCTCGTTTTCGACAAATGAGTGCTCCGAGCTCCAACATGAAACGCATTAAGAGCGCGTCGGAAGTCGTTCATTATTAAACTTGCATCACCCGCCGCGTACAGTGAATACTAAACCAACAACAAAACATAACACAAGACCATTTCAAGCGCTTCGAACAACACACGTGCTACGCGAAGCTCAAACCTCAACCGAAAACTGCGAAGAAGAGAAGTTGACGGAAACTCCTCCAGCATGAGCGCAGCAGAGTGCCCGATCCGCCCGAGGGGCGAGCCCAGATAGATGTCATTGCAAAACAGAGGCAGAAAGGCACAAGCAAGATGGCGGATGAAAAATCCTCTGGGCACGTGCCCCTGCTTGCGCGCCGGAACTTTATCTCGGGCCTGAACCCCTTGTTATCCCCGTCTCACGATCGATCTTGTTGCCCGAAAGAACAAAGT
Source organism: Ornithodoros moubata (assembly GCA_029532675.1). Taxonomy (NCBI): domain Eukaryota; kingdom Metazoa; phylum Arthropoda; class Arachnida; order Ixodida; family Argasidae; genus Ornithodoros; species Ornithodoros moubata. The sequence goes on along the minus strand of JARGYV010112243.1, from coordinate 11,028 downwards.
ATGCTAGAAATATCTGCACAACTACTCAGGGGGATAAACATGATGGATTCCAGCCTCCGCATCCAAAAACCTGTATCTGTCGTGTCAAGCTTTTACACGCAACGACTTAACGCGAAACAACTGCATAAAATTATACTGCAATTCCTGTCCGTCATCGACACCACGTACTTCAACTATGTTCTACAAAATATAAAATCCGTTGTTGGGCCTGTTGGTACATATCTTACAACTAAAAGCGCTAAACAAACGAAGAACGAACGTAACACAGGACAAGCGCCTGTCGCTTGTCCTGTGTTACGTTCGTTCTTCGTTTGTTTAGCGCTTTTAGTTGTAAGATATGTTCTACAAGGTTTCCACGCATCTACTACTCAGCGTCAATATCACCTGATAGGAATTGGTGTTCTACCGTGACACCAATACATTCACTCTGTGCCGACGATGGAGCTCTCCTATCTACGGTGCCGATTGTGCCCGAACGTTTACTTGCTTTCTCTGCTCTGCCCATATGTAGAGAAATGCTAACACGCACGTTTGTGCGCGACAAGATTTCGGGGAGGGGGAGGGGGGGGGGGCAGCAGCACGTGGCCCAGGCAGGGGCACGAAGGACGAATAATTCTCTCGAACGGCAGTATTTTCAACCGTGCGGACGTGCGCCATTTGCATATGGATTGGCCCATTTTCTATTCGGGGTACTAATTTCAACCGGGGAGGCTCTGGTATAGGTCTTCTTATGAGGCAGTTATACGGCTGCCGTTATGAGGGCTACTGGTCAGTGTTATATCGCACTCCAGTCTCAACTGACCGGCATTGCGTGCACTATCACATCGGGATAGTTGTCAATGGTCTGAACGGCTGAGGCCCACAGTTCTAGCACAAACAGTAGGCGACACAGTATGAAAACTAGAAGCACAGAAAGGGGAACAATCATCGTAGTGAAATCCAGAGGTTCGTCACAGCTGCCCCTAAAATACGGCTGATACGCATGGGCTTTCATTTCTTTTCTGCTTCCAAATGAGGAAAAGTACGAATATTGGTGTCTGAGTTGTAATCTCTACGGTCTATGACGGCATATATGGCGCGGTACTCGTGAACAGGTCCAAACCCTTCTTCTGACCGTGGTGCAACAGAACACGAACAGAACGACAAATAACAGCGGTTCTAGTCGCCGCCTATAACGTACATTTCGCTATACGGTTCCTTTCGGCTTTGTCACTTGTCCACTGTCACATCCCGAAACGCAGCCACCACAGAGTAACTCGTAGTACTTTTTTTTTTTTTTTTTGTCTGGGTGTGTTTTCCTGTTCTGATGTATACATATAGGGTGCAAACGATTCTCCGATTGCCGTGGGGTCCTCGTGTCGAAGATTTTCCCATGCCAATAACTCACCGCTTTATTGGTTGTCTTACCTAACCCCGGGACCACAAACATTGCAATTTTGGTGTACGTGAGCAATGCACACCGAGTATGAAATCATGTATATGTGGGAGGGAGAGATAAGGGTAGCTAAGAGGTTCAAACTCCAAGACAGAGGGCGAGCTCTTGTAGTAGTTCGTGAGAATCCAGGAAAGGAAGTCGCAAAACTTTACATTCGACAAAGTGCGCACTACCAGTTAGTCTAGGGCTGACGTGCTTGTGTCGCTCCGTATCACATGTCTCGGGCGAGTGCATTCGAACTTCTACGTCGTCTGAACTTGTGCTTCACCCAACTTCCTACCTCATGAACCAACATCAACAGGCTACAACTGGGACTGACTGTGCAAGTTTATCATCTCTAGACTTCTTCTGTTCTCTCTACCTATCTGTTACCAAATGTGTGTGTCTGATTTCAATGCTAGGATTTCTACTTCTGTGTGTTTGGTAGATTGAAACTAGGTCCATAAATGTTCGTTAAAATGCCCATGTGTGTCTTGTCCGCTAGTTGATCTTGTGCACAATATCTCCTGCCCACATTCTAGGGGTGTGGTGTCCCCAGACCCAACACGCCTACGTCCCATTTGTGACATCCGCGTATTACGGGAGTAAAGGGGAAAAAAACGTCGTCCTTGTAGCCCTCCTCGTCACCGGTCCCCTTCTTTATTTTCCGTGCTTCAGTTTCAATGAAACCTCAGCGCCGCCATCGGAGATATCCCTAACCCCATCTCTCCTTCGACCCCCTTTGACATCTTTTCTGCAACCGTTTCTTATCCGCCCTAAATCCCCAAGTCACTTCCTTTTCAGCCCTCCACACAGAGTGCAAACACTGACAGGCAGGAGTGGTCCGTAAATTCGATGGCGAGGTCCAACACCACTCCGCCTGACCACGCTATCGAACCGACCCACCCCAGTGAGTTCTTGACCGTCCAAGAAACATAAAGAAGGAAATACAAGACGAAAAGAGAAATCTCCAGAGTAGAGAGAAGGGAAAAGATAAAAAAGCGACGTCAGACTTCCGCTGTCGCACTAGCCCCACACTAGAAAGACAGGATGCCGAGAGGGAAGATGGGAGAAAGGGGAAAAAAAGGTTTCGCCAGATTCACTTCCCCTGCCCCCCTTACGAGTGTTTTCGCGTGACAACGAGAAAGGTCGCGCTGAAGGATCAAAAGCAATTTCCCTAAGTCCTTTCTTCGCCTTCTCACAGGAAACAATACAACACAAGAAATGGCCAATAAGATCGAGGAGGCGGCAAAATGATGGACTGTGGAGGAGCCTGAATGGCGTGGTGTTTGTGGGGAACGTACACAGACTACAAATCGATGGTTGCTGGTTTCAGTGACGTAATTAGATGAAAATACGCGAAGCACTTATGTGAGGTTCTTCCAAGTAGATAACGAATTTCCCTACAATTACTGGCTGCCGATGAACGGACTTGTATGGAGTCTGAAAGTAGAACGCAACCGTCCTCTCCACCCCAATCGTACAAAAGTAAAGCGCTAACAGGTACAGAGCACGTTGGTTAGGGTTAAACATAGCGGGGAACGCACAATTAACTGCCTTCCGGAGAGTAAGACGTTCAAGAGGTAGAGTTCCTTTCTGCTTTCCGAGCGCCGTGGGGGGCTTCACAATTACGGCACGCGACAAATAACTTGAATAATCACCATTCCGAGACATCTAGTCAACGAACGAAGCTAAACTGCTTGAAACTTCTCCAACGGCACCGAAGTGAGCTGCACGAAACTTGAAAACTGGCCGCTATCTAACGCGAACGATCGGCGCCAAATGCATGTGAACAGAGCGCCGTGTGCGTGTGTGACGGAGCGCATACCTCGAATCTTTCAGACAGCGCGCGCAACACGGAGAAACGCAGAGACATCATTTGAAACAGACAAAACGGGCATTCCAAGGCACATTCCTCCAGCCAACTTTTAACGGCCGTCATTACTCCCCACGCCGGGTTCCCGTTGTTGCCTTGGGAGACGACGACAGAACGAAACTTTCTTCAAGGTTGAAATGACTTCTGAAGCACCTCGGGACGGGCGCGTTACGCGTCTTCTTGCACGAATTACCTTTTAGCCGGTCCTGGAAATTAATGTTTGTGGGCGAGTTGGCCTTACTGGAAACGGAGCACGCTCGCAGCGGATGCGCTCGCCTATTTGTTGCGTGGGCAAAAAAGGTAGAGCCCTGCACGTAACGGGTACCCGTTTAAAAGTACCTACGTAGCAGGTCGGTAATGTGGTAATGGGCAGTAAGGCTTTCACATGTGCGAACGCGCTAAATGAACATTGCCAATTGTCACGTTGAGCGATAGAAGCCTTTGCTTCCACTGAAACCACTTAAACAGGCAGGGTTATCCCATTTTGACTGATTCAAACAAACCGCACTGAACCAAGGTGTCAACTAAGAGTTGAACACACTGACAGACGCAATCAATGAAGCTCAAGAGGTTTTGCATTCCATTCAGGCAGCGACCCACAAAACGTTTAAAGATTAGAACAGAGAAATACCACGTGACCCGACGCGTACTGGAGCCTTATTCCCAGCACGAACCCGATAGAGTCCACGACTCGCACAGACTGCCCTTCGCGAAGAAGAGTTTCTCGAAAAGGCGCGCATTAGTTTGTATATGGTAGCATGCGATCGTGATAAGCGACTCGTACACGGCCTCTCGATCAGACGTGCTAAAAAGAAGGGAAAATAGTTTCTCGCTAAATGTTATAACCACGTCATTCTGTTGAGAGAGGTTTCTGAAAGCATGTTCCACTCAAATGAAAAGCACAAGGTCTCGAACGAAATGCTGCTGGCTCAAGTATTTCTATCTCACTGCTCCCAAGGCGACGAACTAGAAATTAAGAAACAGCAAGAGCGCAGTGAAAGAAGAGTGTCCACTCCCAGGAGCGTTTTTACAACTCATCTCGTAAAGATCACCAAATACACTAGTTCCCGTCGTAAAGCTGCGAGGAACGCAGAGAAGAGCTTGGCCTGTCCGCTCGTCGTTATATAAGGACTGACGATCCACGATGTTCCAGCGGGAAAACTAGCCAAAGAGGAGAGCCGTTCCAACGCGTTCCCAGGGACATTAAAGTCATACGTCCTTAGGCAGACGTTATAGCAAGGCGCACATTTTTTCGCGCCTGAAGTCACGGGCACTAAACCAATGATTGTCGGCTTCTGGAAGCCAAGGTGACAGTCAGAGGTAGGACAGCTACGGACACGACAGGTACGCTTTGAGTTCAACAGTGAACGCGCAGAAAGAAAATACCGTCAGCCTCGCATACTCCGACAAAACGACAGTGCTCGAACCATCACAGCTTTATAAATAATAATAATAAGCGTTACTTCTAACTTAAGGAACACACAAAAAAAAAAAAAAAACGCCGCTTTCAGGCCAGAATTGGCGAAATGCCGGCGCTTAAGCACTTGTCAACGCGCACACAGGATAGCGCATCGCCGCAAACGCACACAAATACAAGCATCCCCCATGCCCGCGCTTGGTCCTCTTTACCCACAGTCTCTCCGACAAAAAAAAGAAAAGGAAAGACATACGCTGGGCACCCACACCAAGTCAAAGAAACGTCACCAGCCTACATCCGAACGTTGCTGAATTATTCAAAAGAGGATTTTTCCCCTGCCCCTCGGATTAGAGAACAGATTCCGGCACGCAACAGACAGTCATAAAAGACGCACACTGCACAAACGAGACAAGTAACGCTCTGCGCGTGGAGGGAATCTACGCTTGCCCCGGTTTGACGGGGGCGCCTGCTCGATTCACATTATATGCGGATACATTTATATACATTTACGACGTTATAGTGGTACGACGCAGTCCAAAGTTCGCAGGAGTCCCTATTTATAATACATCTTTCTAATGTTCCGTTGGAAATATGCTACTGTCACAGCAACAATGGCCGACGCTATACGGTGCATGCCCCGGTACAGCAGGCGAGCGCTATTGTCCTCATGCGCCATACGTTACATGCGACACCATGCGAGCATCGCTTGAGCAACACCAGTATACATGGAGTTCGGCAATTACGATGAAACGCGTGAATGCCAGCTTGCGCTGACAGCTATTTCCATATGGCGCGTTCCACGTGTACTTGAACAGGCAGAGAAGGCGCAGCTAGCCAGCAAGTAATCGACTTACTTGCATGACCAGCGCCGCGGGACAGCGTCAATTGGACGCAACGCTCTGAAACAGAGGTTGTAATGGGAGGCAGATATGAAGCGCAGTCGGCCGCGCTAACTTGTCGCACATGGCTGCTTAATGCAAACAGTGCTTACCACCAAAGAATTCAGTCCGGTCGGAATTCAGACCGCGCCATAGCCAACCGCCCCAGCCTAATGGAACTCACGATGGTAATGTTAAATAATCTGCTGCGAAAGTAGGCAGTCTGTCCGCCTCCGAAATTGCAAAAGGGTGCAGTAATGGAAGTCGGCTGCACGCTTAAGTTAGAAACTCCCTGCTATAGCTCAGTAGCTGGGCAACGACAGTACGTGGTTGCTCCTCAAATACAAATTGAAAAATAGCCATAAAAAAGGCTGGTGATATCTAACAGTATACACAAGCTAACACTAACACAAGTCGCAAAGCGTTTCATCATGAATACACAAAGCTGGTTCCATCAAGAACTTCACTTGCTAGGTCCCCTCGTACAGCTAGGTGCAACTGGAAGTGGCTGCAGACAATAAAGGCAGTGTCCTGGTGTGCTTGCTAACGTACAATCGATTGGGAAGCGCGCAGTCATTCCAGAGCACCGGCGAAACGCAATGAAACTATCTTCGATGCGCAATGAAATGGATACACACAGAAAAACGAACCTTAATTAACCTTAATTGCAGTCCCATTAAAACGGCGCAAAGCTGACTCCGCCTCAGAGCCGCTTTAACAAAACGGCTGCCGTTAGCAAAAACGCTGCGCTAAATCTAAGCGCTACGCGAAGTGCGTCCAAATGCAGACCCCTCACGCCGTCTGAATTTGCGTCAATCTTAAATCCACCAGACCCTCCAGAGCGCAACGGTAGTCTTGCCACAAGTAGAACGGAACACAAGTCCTCCTAATACAGTGATATTAAACGCGCCATCGAACAGACGAGTCTACTATCAAAGTACTGCACTGGATACGGTCGACTAATCGCGGTTCAACGGTCCCCTTACCCAAGGGATCGCAGGCTACGGAGCCGCACCAATGCCGTCTGCGAGCGATGGTCGTCTGTCACGCAACACCACGAATTTTAGCTCTCCATGGCCCCTGTGGTGGTGGTTGTGGTTGTGTAGTTACCGCTCGCTCGCCGGCTGTAGGACTCGACCCCACTGCCTTTCACACTGTGGCGCGCGCCAGGCATGTGGAAGGGAGCCAGCATTGGCTGTGCCACCGGTTGCCAACGAACGGAGACCGTTAGACTACGAGCAAGCAATTACAGGCAAATGCGTCCAACAAAGCACAATTGGCGGCGAACCTGCAACGCAGACGGTCGTAGACATTTTTCCAGGCGCGAAACCGTTCGGCTATCGCGAAACGATCGAGAGGCCGAATGCTCTGATGCCAGCTGCAAGACGTCGTGAGGAGGACCGTTAGCAAATGACCAGCGACTACACCAGAAGGAAAAGAGCAAATTATTGATGAGTCGCGGAAGTTGCTAACTGGCGGACGACAGCGCGAGTCGGTATTTCCTTAATGCCTTCTGTTCCACGCGAGACGCAGAGGGAACACAGGTAGAAGGAGAGAGGCGATAAGAAAAGGAAACGCTGTCCCATTCGTATCTTGCCCTGTTTCCTCATTAGTACAGGGCGTCAATTAAAGAAGTTGTTCCAGCTGACATTAGTTCCGATGCGGAAATGATGGTGATAACGACCGTCGCGCCGCGCTGCGGCGATTTTCCAGCTCCGCGTAACACAGTGCGTTGAACGATGAAACTGCGCGCCCGAGAATAGTATGCGGATGCGTGTGTAAAGATGTTATGGATATTAAGAGTCATTCCCCTTTTCCCCATTGCGATGAGATTAAGTTCCCAGATGTCCTTAAGAGACGCCTTGTAAGTAGAACAGCCTAGACAACCGTTACGGAAATCCTACTATCTACTCACAGGCCTGTCAGAAGACGACGATAGCAATGACAATAAAGAAGATAAAGTTTGAGACGCACCCGCCTTGGTTTACGAAATGGAGTTGTATCGGGCATCACGCAACAAAGCCTAAAAAAATTCCACACACGATTGAAAACAACTGAATGCTAGCACTGAACCTGACGAAGCTACCTTGGTATATTATGTTCCCTTTATAGATCAGGCAAGCCGGTGCCCAACTCCATATGTATAACCCCCAGCAGCATTATATGAAGGGGGAAAAGGGGGGTGGGGGGGACCATGCGTCGAGTGCCATAAACCTCTCATAGACCGCTAAGCGGGCTCATAATCTTAAAGGAGCCCTGACAAGATTTTTCGGTACCCTATTTTACGACCGCATAATAAAGATACAGCACCACGTACTCACGAGGTCAAACGGTTTCCTCCAAAGGGTATTATTTATTTCACTGCACTATTTTAAAGATCGCGTTTCAGACAGCTCACGGCATCTCGGCCCGCCGCCTGGTTGAGAAAACGCGTGCCCTGACGTAATCTCTGATGTCATCGGTAGGAGCCGGCCGTAGGCGTTGGCGGTTCGAGGGTTTGATGTCATCGGTAGGACTCGGGAAGAACTTAGCCACGCCCCTCAATATAGAGGAGTTTGAGAGCGTAAATTAGGTTGAGATTTCCGGCTAATTATTTGCACTGAAGCGCTGCTTTTATCTATCTGCAAATGCGATTTTACGATTTATCTGTTGATGCTCTCCGATATACAACACAATCATAGGGGCCGATAAAAATCTTGTCAGGGATCATTTAAGCCTTACAAAGTTACCTTTACAAGGCGTCGTCGTATGTACCCGCGTTCACACATTTCGATTCGATTTCGGGGTGACACTTTTATCGTGCCCTCACAATAGAAGCTAAGGAGGCAATGTACATGAGAAAAGTAGCGGCTAAGCACTACACAATTATTAATTACACATTTATTAAAACCACCATTAAGCTGCTTGATAAGGCTAACTATTTCACTGAGACCCTCTTTTCTGTAACAGATCAAGTTCAAGGCGCACGACACAGTCTCGAGAGAAAAAACCGTACATACACAACGTATTCCCAATTCTCAACTTCCCTTCGCGTCCCGTTTTTCCGGCAAGCCTATAGTTTGTTTTCATCGATAAGGCTGGAGATATTCGTTACAGTCGAGGTTTCCTTTTCACGACAGGTTACGGCTACCAAAACAGCGCTGTAGAACAGGGTGGTGCACCTCGTTACCTACACACGGACAGAAAACGCACCGGTAAACAGCTGTACCTGGAGGTTCCCACGAGCAACGCCCTCGAACATTCGCACAAAGACTCGCGACGAGCGCCGGCGGCATCTTCTGTGTCCTAGTCACCAACACGCTTTTTCGGAACATGGATGTTCCGGTACGATAAGCTCGCAAAGCCGGCGGCGTATTCGTCGGGGAACACCGCCCGTAAGGAAGCGGCTAAGCCTTTCTAAAGTAAAGCACCCGTGTTTACGTTCAGGGACAGCTGCCACGAACCCAAGCAAAAGCACGCGCGTTTGCAGTCGCGTTTTGCAGCCATCGCCTGATTACCATGGTAACACGATGTTTACCGTTACGACGATACGGCTACTTACGTTACGAGCAATTGCGATCTCGATGTCCTTATTAGCCCCACTTGCCTATAAACATTAGAAGTTAGATTAGAAGTTAAAGGAAACAAAGCAGCTAAACGCACAGGCGAAGCGCGGGTATGGCCAATCAAGGATAGCGCACGCGGATGACGCGGCAGAAGGCAAAACATTAGTCCTCAACTAGCCACATTTATGTTCGTGGCTTTCGAGCGTGAGAAAATCTTACGGACTTCTCTAAAAGGCGCTAATCAAAGGCTTGTGCTGCGTGTGCGCCGTTAAATGTTTCCCAGCCTCATTTCTAGAGCTAAAACACGCGAACTGCCGAAGACTCTGGAACTTTCGCGGCTGCCACGACATATGCCGTGAATTGCTGCGGCGGCGGCCGTTTTACGATTGGGCGGCACAAATGGAAACGGCAGTCAAGCGATGATCGAGAACACGTGGCACTTAAACTCGCGTGCGACAGGTGTGGACGGATGGATCAAGGTTGTTTTTATAGCCTGCGGCACGTCAAAAGACAGCGACAAACAGATAAGACACCTGACGACCTCCCCTAATGCACCCGACTTCAGTGCATTGTGCTGCTAGTAGAGATGGGGTGATCGCTCCCACTTCCTCGCGACTCGCCTGTCTTCATGTCGGCACAGAAAAATGTACCAGCTCAAAATACGACAATGCCTTTCCACGCATGCCAAGTAACGTTTTAAGCCTATTTAGCCAGCGTGGAAATTTTTTTATCGCAGCTTAAGCAAGCGATGGTGGCAACCAACAGGTGACAACATACAGCGCACATTGAGAACAACAAAGCAGATATACTGTTAACTGAGCGATAGGCCATGGGTTTGATTATATATATGAAAGCACATAGCAGTTCGTGTCGCAGCAATGGCCGTTAACACTGAATTAATCAAGGCCTGAGCCTTTCTCTGTGTGCCAACATTGACAATTTTTTGTGGTCACACTTTCTCGACCGGATGTCAGCAGAGAAGCGAAACACAAAAATCGCGAAAGTCGTCCGTCCAGGGTAAGACATGCTGGCGTTCGAAGTACGCCGTCGGAGCCATCACGCAGAACGGTAAACGCCACCGCCCCTAGAAACGTTACATGCGCCACGAAGCAGCTACAATCATGGAGGCACAACCGGAGCGGAGATGAGTCCCCCTCGATGGCATCGTGTCAACCATCTTGAAAAATACCCAGGTATTAGCAGACGGCTGTATTAAAGGCACTGGAAAATCGAACCTTTCATCCCTATCCCCAGGATATGGGAGTAAAAAACATTACAAATGTGAGGGTCGCACACAAACCACACGAC
>JARGYV010112220.1:6486-43725 GCA_029532675.1 Ornithodoros moubata | reverse complement strand
GTACATTAGTAATAACTTTTTTACAAATGACACCGGGGAATGAATGGTTGCGGTTCGCCTGTCCTCTTGTCATCATAGTGAAGGGTTCGTTAGCGAATTTTATTTATAAGTTATCTAACGGGCACTTTTTTCCCCTTCAAACCGTAAAATAAAATAATAAAAGAAGACACCATATAACCTAGAAGTAACAAAGACATAGGAATGACTCGGGGAAATCAAAAGAAGAGCAGTCGGGGCAGTTCCATAGTATATTAGAATGCAAGTAAATCACTGCAATGATGATGGCCCTATAAACAAAATATAATATTAATAATAATGAAGATTTTGGTCAGTTCTGGGACCTGGCCACTCCAGAGCTCTTATGAGGAAATATGTATATGTACCAGGAATACAAGAACGTGTACACACACCTATCAACGTGTTGCTTGGTGCGCGGTTCAGTAGTAAAAGGGTTCAATCCTTTGCAAAGAATATATATCCCGCAAACCACCGAGTGTTCGTATTTTGACAGCTGAATGTCTTTTCTTTACCCGACACTGTGCATGGCCACCCATTCTCGTTCGACCAGCCATTCTTCCGCTTTTCTCGCGGATGTCTTCATTTTGTGAGTTCCCTCGCAGGCCCAACTGTCAACACTTGAGAAAATGCTGCCACCACGAACAACACTCAAGAAATGCAGTGAATCTGGTGGGATGCCTCGCGAAGGGGAACTCCAAAGTCACTCCAACGCCAGAGCTTCTGCGTGCTCTTTGCCGTTTTCTATTCAACTCATTTTCCCCTTCCTTCCTATCGTCCTTTGTCTGGTCGTTTATTCGTCACCTTAAAGGCCTTCGTTTCTAGCGGGGTCGGCCCCACCACTCTTGTTTTCGTGCTGCCTATTGGACACGCTTGCCTAAAGTCACTTCGAAAACCTACGCTGTCATCCAGAAATATTTTCTCATGTGCCACCCGTGTTTGTCACTCAGCTCGACGGACGCATTCATGTTATATGTGCGAACGTGTTGCTCTGAAGAGGGTTCTTGAGGACATGAAAACGTGACCAAACATCGTCAGTGTTGGGGGCATATAATGTGTGCCCGTTTATGTGTCCTTGTCCGCATGTTTTCACAACAGTGCGCGCGCTGTATTGATTTTCACTTGTAGCAGAGGTGCTTAAGACTGCGTGTGATAGACATGTATCATCTTGAGGCTTCGCCTGACTTTCATGAAGCGACCCAGACTTTGCAAGACGGAAGGTAATCGTGCGCACTTCCCACGTAATTGCATAAGTCACACACAGATCAGGATTGGAAACAGTTCTTCTTCTTTTGCCTTTTCCTCTCTGGCCCTCCTATATCTGAACTGCTGGCATGCACTTGGGTCACTCAGCTGTTGGTCCCTCGTTATCCTATCTGTTCATATGTACGATGGCCTGATGATGTAGTTATTCATTGCCACGACGACTTCATGTGATACTTGTTGTACTGTTCAGTATACTTGGCACCTGTCTTAAGATTGTAAATATATTGAGCTGCTCATTTCTTTGATATCAACGAGTCTGTTGAGAGTTGAGCTTATAGTATAACAGGGGCCATGCTTTAAAATAGGTTCAGTGTTTTGTACGTGCGAATGGAACGAAGGACTTTGAACGAGTTCCTGTCACAGTTGTCAGGTAGACAAAAGGGTTGCAAAAAAAAGTCATCACAAATTGAAAGAAGGAAGATACTGGAAAAGATTTCCTATTTGTGCGTTCCAGCCCGTCGGTCCTTTTTCCCTGACTAAGGGAACATGTCTCTCGGTACGAAGACAACTGTTGAAGAGAGCTGTTGTTTAGGTTACGTACTGGAAGAGAATGAAGTTAGAATGGCTTTCAAAATTAACTTCAGAACGTGCTTGAGACACTGAAATGCCAATCGTCTGTCAAAGATTAATTGGCACCTTGAAGTGAACGTTTATGACTTGAATAGTCATAGTCATAGTCACTGGAGTGTTTTGAATAGTCGACTCAGACCGTGACAACACTACAAGCTGTGTAAATGATGAGCTCTTATACATCTGGGGTAGAAGCGTATGCTGTCTTCACGGTTTTCGAGTGGTCGTGAATCCGTGTATAGAAAACGTTCTGTGGTTCTGACTGTATTGTATGTTTTGGCCATGTGCTTAAAAAAGTTGAGAAAAAGAAAGAAAGGAAGCTCTGCTCAGCGATTGTCAGTGCGGTTCACGAAACCAGAATAATTAATGAGCTACACTATGGCTAACTATTGGATATCGGTGGCAGAAGCCATTATACGAAGTGTGACACCCCAGGCTTCAAAATTAAATTGGGTAGTTTTCTTTAAAGCTGAGTAACCTTTCGTTGCATGTCCACTATTGACAACAGAGTATTTTACCCACCATACTTGGATGTATAGACAAGTGCTGTGAGAGTCACACGGGCACTGCCACTGTGTAGAGCATGTTTCGCAACACATGCTGTGGAAATGACTGGGTGACTCGTCGAGATGTACGAAGAAAAAATTCAGCGAATAGCGCCCGCGGACAGCACCAAGTTGAAGTGAGTTGCTGGTCGAAGCGTTCGCCGCTGTCAACCGGGAACTTCAGTTGAGCATCGGGAAACATTCTGTTAGTTATGGACTGGCCTTTGAGTCGCCGGAGGAAGTTCACGGGTCCGCTTCATTCTAAACGATGAAATTGTGCATTGCGTAAGTTTCAGGGCACAGCTCCTCAAATCAGTTATAAATTAATTCTTATAGCATTGGCTACACTTCCTTGCTTCTCAGCTTTATCTTAGTCTCCATATTGGGTCGTGCTAAACACCACAGAAAGCGAATTTCGTGTAAAGATTATCTTTATCTTCTATTCCCACTTGGTGCACTTGTACAGTCACGCATGTGTGAATGTGCAGAGAGGTCATCACCAAATGGAGCTCTGACGGAAGAATAAGCAAGAGCAAAGAAGACGCGTCGGCCATGAGCGTTTAATCGTATCTGCTTGGAAAGGTCCCGGACGTCCTTGTTCATGCGGGGTAGTGTGCACGTGTCTATTTTTTAATTACTGTGTTCCTTGATGATGATAACGCCCCCTTGCAGCAATTTATAGACGCTGCGTGCTCCGACAGTAGCCGACGGCGCGTGCTGCTATAGGAGACAAGCCACCGTTGAGAATTTGATAGGAATGAAGTCACGTGGATGCCGTCTTCAAGGATCTAAATTACAAGGGAGCTGCGCATTAGAGAGTAGCCTACTGTCTGTGGAAGGTCTCTGGACCGACACCTTATGTTAACCTTATGGCCCGTGGTAGCATACCAGGAGCAGGGGCACTGTCCGGTACGGTATTGCATTTCAAGTAGACGTACGCGATGCGCTTTTCTTATGCCCAGGTGCAGCTATGAAATGGTCCCGTCATTATGCGTGAAAGATTAAATTAAATCTGCTGCATCTTGGACATGTGCTTAATCGACGTTTGGCCCTCAGCTGCGTAAGCTAGAGAAGACGACATTCCTAAGCTGAATGAGTCACTGCAGAGGACGCCACTCCTGTGGCGTCTTTTGTTGTTTCCTCAGCAATGTTACTTCCCATCATTTAAATCTTTCGTATTTCGCATTTCTAAAGAGTGATCTCGGGCATTTTATTGCAAAAGCCGGGCACCGCTTTCCTATTCAAGACAAGAGTAGCGGACACGTTCCATTGCCGTGTATCTGTATCACAGAGGTCACATAGCTCATCTTAACGTCTTCTGAAATTTCTAAAGGACCTATGGGTGCCGTGGACAAATATGAACAGTGCAGTGACCGCATGTACAGTGTCAGTGACTCATTCTCCTGGAGAGGCTATCCGCAAGAACGCGACTTATATCTCCGTTTTTCTTTCTTTTTTATCGATAACGCTTTTTTTTCTCTCTCTAGAGTACCAATAACATCCCCTGGGAAAGCATAACGGGAGATGTCTTGGAACATTCGATTTGCGTTCTTGACGCGTCAGAGACTAAGCCCGACAAATTGTACAAGTGATGTATCTTGTGCGCGTTCAAGTTCAGTCTGTTTGATTAAGGAGTGTTTTTCGTTTGTAATTATTTATCTTTCATTTCTTCTGATGGATACGTAGAATGGCAATCTTTACGAAACGACATTAACTGTTTTCGTTTGGTGACTTGCTTCACTATCAAGACACAGTCGTGCGAGATGTGTTCGTTATGGCAACTTGCATGAAGCCACACATGCCACCACCACTGTACAACTTACATTTAGTTTGCCGTAAGCATAGTAAAGTACAGCAGTACCGCAAGTAATTTTTTTAGAGAGAGCGAGGAAAAAGAAAGAAAAAAGAAGGACATAATGGTACTAGTTATTAGTGAACTTGTTGGCATATTAGATTATTTGAATGTGTACGACGGTACGCGGGATTTTTCACTCTTCCTCCATGCGGGCTGTAATTTAACTCCCTCGCCTAATATTTCATAACATCGGCGAGTGACCTCTACTAACTCGACAAGTTTCTTGAGGACAGAATGGGCAAATGCCAGCATGAGGTCGGCCCTGTCTGATATATGGACACCGAATCATATCACTACTTCACTATACGCATAAAACTTTGGTTCGCAGCACGGCGCCACTTGACTTGGTCTGCTAGTTATTCGTTTACCTTCACCTCGGATCATAAAGTTTATTTGAGTTGCCACAAAACACCCGCGCCGCGCGCAGTGAATTTAAGGCCAACAACCAGCCGCGCGTAACTAAACGCATTCAACGATGGTGGCGACTGCTGCTCCGATATCAGCGTGTGTTTGTATAAATCTGTGCATCTGCATGGGCCGTCCTAATATTTCGCTCTAGCGAGCACTCATTTCATTAGCTGCAATTAGCACCTCGGCGCACGTGGCACTCTCCCCGGATGGGGCAGCAGCGGCGCGGAAATTTCGATCAATGCGAGGATCCGAAAAATGGGGGGAATTTCCGGCTGGTAGGGGTGTGCGCTAGATAAAAGTTCGGGAGCGATAATAGCTGGGCGCAGAAATAAAAGGTGAACGCCATATATTTATAATATCCGATTGATGCCCGGGCGAAAAGTCTCTCTTCTGATCCGGAGTGCCCTTTTCATTCTCTCTCTCTCTCTCTCTCTCTCTCTCGATATGGTTCTCCGAATGATGAGTGGGATTCGCCCATATGCACCCATCAGCCTTTGTTGAGCTAGCGGCGTTTCATTAATTTTGTTAAAGCGGCTTTATTGGGACCACCCTCCGCTAAAAGTTCGCTTCGAGAGATGAACCATATTTCGAGGCGCTTTTTCTTTTTTTCACTTTTCCTTTTCTTTCTCTCTCTCCCCCTGTTTTTGCTGTTTTGAAGCTACACTGAGTTTGAGGACGTAATCGAGTTTTGACGCCAACAATGGAAACAGGTGCGTCTTCTGACTTTTATTGTGATCCCGTTGGAGTCTAATGGTCCATCTGCATAGGAGGAGTACTTTTTTAGCTCCAGGCATCCAGTACACAAGAGGCATTGAATGCCGTCAGGGTGTAATTCAATATTGTTTAATGGGGTTTCCCTTTTAAGCTGGATATCGTGGGCGACAACGGTGCTCTCAGCCTTGATGACAGTCGTCAACCGAATATACTCTGAAATGTTAACTCGCCACAGTTTCATTGCTTGTGCAAGCCTAACTTACCTTAACTTAAGCAGCTCACACGAGCGGTCATTTATCATACTGGAAGTTGTGGTACGGGTTCAGCACGTCGTTCTTGTTCAGTAGGACCAACATTTTGCAAACTGATCTCGCGTGAAGTAAAGCGCGTTAACTTATCTCATTTGTGTTGAATTGCATCCTTGCTTATAATTCTGCACATGTATATAAGAAAAAGGAAAAAAAATGGACCCCTGGACTGGTAATTCAGAACCTGTGGTTTCGAGTCCTGCAGCCAGCTACTATACAGTATACAGTAAGTAGAGCTGGAGTACCATGGACTAAGAAACTCCAAAAGAAGAGTCATTTGTGCTTCTTAAGTAGTCTCGCGATGCTAAGCCACGGGTCAGAGCACAGTCCACAGACAACATTTTGTGTATACAGAGATTGCGCCTCCCCCGTTACCCTTGCGATTTGCTTCCGGGCGTCATCGTCATCCTGTCTGTTCCGCTGCTGCCGTCTCGGATAGCGAGGAACCCCAGCATAACACTCCCATCAATAAATTCACGCGTCGCCAGGGGCTTGAGAGGTTTCAAGAATGACTTTTTGTGCGCGGGCCGGTCTTTCCCCAGCGTTTTATTTACAGTGAAAGGCCAGTATTGACAAAGCAGCGGAAGGAAATCCGCATACGAGAGACAACTGGTAAAGAACCCAGCCTTTGTACAATAGCGCTTGGTCTTTGTGTACTGATGCTCCGGAGGAAACATTTTGACCAAGCTGAAAACGCTTTTTTTTTTTTTTTTTCCCGAAACCAGTAGCCTTGTACGTTTCATTAGGAAGCTGCAAGAATTACTGTTAGCTAGGTTGGATTGACCTGGGATGAAACTAAAATATTGCCGCTGCTGCAAACCCACTCTCCACTCACATGAGTAACTCGTGTGGCTGTACTGCTAACGCAGTAAAGGGGTGAAGGGAAACAACCATGGGTATACCCTTGTATCGCGTATATTTCGGATTAAGTTAAGCCATTTAATTTGTGATATCGTGATGTGAGATATCCCGGACCCCAACATTTTTCATGACCGCGATATCAGTTCGATGCATGCAAGCTGGATGCTTTATACATAAACAGGGCAGTTGGGAGAAGTGCCAAGTCCTGTAAGAACGATCGAGCCTTAGATATGTCCCTGCGGCCAACAATGATTAACGCCGATCTCCCACCCATCATAAATATGGAGGACGTAAACTCCCGATTTTTCTATCAATAAGCACATTTGAAACCTTTCATGAAAAAAGCACAATAAATGTGAAATCTGAAACTCTCTTGAAAAAAAAAAGAAAAAAGAAGCGTTTCAAATAATCCATATTAACTCATCCGATATTTAAATCTCTCTACGATTCCTGGATTATATTCATATCAGAATCCTACCCTATATTATTACGTCAGTCAAATCTCAGATGAAACACACGCCCTTTGATCAGTCTATAACATACAGGATTTAAAATAAAGAGTTTGTAAGGTCTAACGTTGCTGAAGTTACTACTTGACAAAAGGCAAGTCTTCATATATCAGATCTGAAGAGTAAATTTAGATGTCCACATAACAGGGGGGCAGCGAAAACACAGGACATCTCTGGCGGACCTCAGTCACACTGCTGTTACGCTTCCTGTGCGCGCGAAAAGGGAAAAAGGGAAATAAAGAGGAAAAAAGGGGGGAAGTACAGGACAGGTTGCTGCCCTGGCTTCCCTGCCCTGGCCAGAAAGCAGAAGGCAGAAGAAGGACGAGGAGGTTCGTGTGTCTATGTACTTTTCGTGTTCCTCTTTTGGTTTTGATCATGCACCAGGGAGCTCTAGCGTGCCGCTTGACATTTTGCCATTGCTGTTTCCGTGCTCGTCTGCACTGGAGTACTTGAAACACTTGAAAAGTGAAACTCAAATAAGGGCCAGCAAAACACGTCCAACAGTAGTGTCGGTTGTGCTATGGTTCCACTTTGCTTGCTTTCTGTTTTTCATTCCTTTATCTCTTCGTCTTTCCCATGCATGTGTAACGCGCATATTGATGACTCCATCCAAAATACAGTCTAGCCACGAAGACAACTGGCAGACGTTTCAATCTGGAAATGCGCAGACACACATGCACACTAACGCTTATTGAGCCAGACAAGATAAGAAGGGAACTGTGCATGCAGCTGAGTGATATAGTCTTCTCTACCCCGTAATTTTCGTCACGCCAGGGTCGAAAAGCGCCCTCGAAGGTGCCACATTGGTAACAAGCGGAAGCATACCGTAGCAGTTAGGCCTCAGAGGTGCGAATATGCGATAATTTACCCAGGGTTACAA
Source organism: Ornithodoros moubata (assembly GCA_029532675.1). Taxonomy (NCBI): domain Eukaryota; kingdom Metazoa; phylum Arthropoda; class Arachnida; order Ixodida; family Argasidae; genus Ornithodoros; species Ornithodoros moubata. The sequence continues at coordinate 35,791 of JARGYV010112220.1, read as the reverse complement.
CCAACTTATTATGCGTAGCTTTCCTCTGCTCTGGCTAATCATACGTTCTCCGAGTCGCACACGCAATTTTACGTTCACAGCGCGTCACTATCTGGAAAGAACAGCATGCAGCAGCAAATCAACATGTGTTCGTGTTGCATGACCTTGGTACGCAGCAACACGTTTATGCTTCTTTTTCTTTTCTTCTTTTTTCTCTTTTTTGTGTATATATATATTAGGCGGCGCTAGCAATATAAAGAGAAAACGAAAGAATGGCGTAAATGCCGGCTGGTGGCCCATGATGAGAAAGCTTGAGTATGAGAAAAACAACAGGCGTGTTTCAGCTGAAACTCAAGCTTTTTCATCACAGAAAATTCGAAAAACTATCGATGAACACTACTCTCAAGCAAATAGCTCGTTATTAAAATATCATTTCTTTTCTTTAGTGCTAGCTTTCAAGGCAACTTTGGCCGTAAGTTGCGTACAGATGTCAACAGATGGAGACAGGACAGCAGGAAGGGGGGAGAGACAGGGAGAGGGGTTAGTATGCGTCCCGGGCCGACACAAGTCCGGAAAGCCTGAGGGAAACCTGAAATTCTTAAACAGCACAGCCGGTGGTGGGATTCGAAGCCAACACCTCCCTGTATTTAGCACGAATGAATGAGTGAAGTCTTAGCCCACAGCCAAGGCGCTGTCTTAATTAAAGGAAAGTGTGGCATGCTTTTTTAACAGAGATTATAAGGAGTGGTCCATGTAATGGGGCAGACATTAGGATTTCACGGGTGTAAGCGTACAGGCTTACTGGATATGAGAAATTGAGGTAGCCGGTAACCCACATCCCCCCCCCTTTTTTTTTTACGCTAAACTAAAAAAAAACACAATATTAAATCCGAGAGGATCGCAGTCCTGTGCTAAGTGTCGTCGGTTTCCAACCTGAGGCGTTTTTTCTGTAACTAAAAACAAAAATAGGTTTGCCCACCGTTTTATCTGCATGCAGTTGCCCAAGGCTGATTATTCTTATTACTAAATAATCGAGTAACAGCTTTATTGCAGCCTAATAATATCCTGACTGTATTAAAGGTTTTACTCGACTATTAACAATACCGCATGGAACAAATTGCAGTAACTAATAGAAGCGTGATGCAATATAACAATGACTTTAATGACAAAGCGACTCGGGTGACTTACCTGGGGAGCAACTAGAATACTCTCCTTGGAAAATTGGTGTATCTGCCCGTGCACCCAGGGTGTACAAGGTCCACGCTGAAAATCTGAACGCGGCGTCCTTTGAAGGTATTTAAAAGAACGAAAATACCGCGTAGATTCCATACACTTTACTTGAAGCAATGAAAATTGTTGTAAATTTTTGTTTTCGTAGGACGTAATTTTCACAGACCCAATTCCTTTTTTTATTGTTTTATTCTCCTGGTCACCGTCCCCAGTGACGACATTGAGGATCATATCTCACGCGACCGATTTCTCCAAGGAATATTACGGCAAGTATATTCACCGCTTAGGCCCTTTATGAGATGCTGATAACAAAGTGGGCCAATTTAGTCGCAGCCGAGCTATGTTCAGTGACGTAGTGAAGTGAGTGAATCGTCCGGACATGCACTAAGAAAGGAAAGTGACAACTTTACGGATTGCACGAAGATATGGAGCGTATATTGCTAAGTTACGCGCGCTTCACTGCAGATGGTGAGATCAGGACACAGCAGCGGCCCCTCTAACATCACAAAACTGTTCAGGGACTGGCTATCAAACCATCGGAGAACTTCGTTCCACTCTGTGCTCACTTTCATCAGGAACGTGGCGGAGCAGACCTTGTTCTACAAGGACATTGTTCGTCGTAATAGTTTCTGGAATAGTCGATTTTTGTTTTTTGTTTTTTTCATACCTCTACGATTACCAGCTCTCACAAATCGCAGCGGACTGCATGGTTCCGATTTCGTAATAAGAAATATAAGAGGTGTGTTATTTTCCCCAATTAGTCAGCGACTAACTGCATCGCAAATCATGGTAATCACTTTGGATTGCATAAGTGATCACAGATGCATCTCTCTCTCTCTCTCTCGTTGTGAATCCCGCCATATGTCCATTGTTGCCGCAAACAACTGCTTGTGGGAGCGGGTCATTCGAAACATACACCTCGAATCGCTCATCGTTGTTGTTGGTCTCCCTTCCATCGTCCCGCTTTGTTTCGTGGTTTTAATCATTATTTTAGACGTTCGGTACAACACTGGTGTGCGAAGAAATCCTCTTTTCCTAAAAAAATAGAGAATAATAATAACGAAATGAAAGCTTCTGCGTTACTTACATAGACAGCTCTACGCTAATGTTTTCATACGTACGTCGTTACATTGAACCTAATAAAGACTTGCAGTAACAAATTCAGTTGCATCGTGGCCGTGAGGGCTACTTGCGTGCATGCTCATCATCTCAGGATTGTGTGGTCGTGGGTTCGAATCTCACTGCCGGCTATGCTCTATGGAATTTCCTGGGTTTTCTGGGTTTCTTGGGTTTTCCTTAAGCGAAAGCGAATATAAAAAGTGGCTAATCATTTTTCGGTGAAATATTTTACAGTAACACTTACTGTAACACTAACCTTTGATGCGGGTGAAAATTTATTTAACCGCGCTGACCCCTGCTACATGCGCAATTACGGGAGATTTTATTTATTTATTTATTATCGTACCACAAGCACAGGAAATCAGTGCGTATCGTGACATGTTGAGTGCAGTATTTAGACGTTTCAGTGCGAAGAGACATGAATATTGTAGTAAAGACGTATCATATGATATATTGGAGCTTCTATTAGATGACCCTAAGAGGGGGTTTTCGCACCCAGGTCCGAAGCCTACATCTTCCATGAAATCGTGGGTATACGCCGTTTCCTGCAGGGGACTGCATTTGATTAATGAATCAATTATTACTTGCGTCACTAATTAAGAAAACTCGCAAAGCGTGGTGGAAGGATACTTCGAGCAGCACAGAACGAAACATTCGATGAAAAGCAGACCGAAAGCTGGATCCGTTAGGGTGACCTATCTTCACCCGTGTCTGCTTAGACTTGAAATTCACGTCCTTTTTTTTCTCTCTCTTTATCTTTTCCTGGTTGAGAGCAATGCATAGGAGTAATAAATTTTGGAGTCATCCTGCAGTAAGAATAGCGGGGTACACAAAGGTGTTAACCGTGGTGGCGGGGGAAATGGAAACGTAGTCAGAACCAAGGCAAGTATCCCTTCTTATGGGAGTCCATTACTCTCAGCTGATTATGTCATTAATCTCAGGTAGTGAATAGTGATGGTGAGGTGCAGAAAGGAGCCCAGGGGGATGCTGTCACCTCGGTGGGCGACAGGGGCGGGTGTATGTCCCAGCTGCGAGCCCACCAGTACAATAGGAAGACGCTTCGGAATTAAGCCGCAGGAGGTCCCTAGACACAAAGAACTGAAGCGGCCTATTGTGAGCCCCTTCACCGGGGCTTTATTCAGGCGCGGGGAACGTCATCACACCGTCCGAAAGCGAAGGAAACTTTCAGTAAATACCAAGCTGCCATAACCATGCACACATATACGAGTATGTATATATACAACTTCGTACCTTCTTTTATTAGGAATAAAAAAAACATACATTCGATCAAATATAGGCCCAGAAAAATTCTATGACTGTATACTATGACAGAATACGACGGTCTTTTCGACGACATTTCGGCAGCGTAAAAGCCCTCAAATTTGAAACGTGTGATCAGTCTTGATCACAGTCGTCACGCTATGTTAAGCTATTGCAGTGCTTCCCCCGTACTCTTTAGGTGCAAAAGAAACAAAGGGGTCCATACGCCAGAAGTAATACCCGCTAAAGGCAAAAACAGTCCTTGTCGAGCATAAACGTACACGCGAAGTAAGGAGGTGACGAAGCCAGGTGACTGATGTCGGTGGATATTGTATCAAGACGTTGTGTAAGACACAGTTGCTCCACGGCGCTAGCACGGGATCGAAAACGTAGTGTTTGTACAACAAACGAGATTGAAGGTTTTTGAAAAATCGATCAAAATTGATCAATTAGTAGATTTTGTGGTGAAAGGTGGTTAGTGATCAACCAACCAATTCGACAAGGACCAATTCGCAGGAAGGTTGAAATGCAGCACGACCGGGTGTATGGGTCAGATAAACGGCTTCGAAGCCAAGAGAAGTCGTTCACATTTGAAAGCCTTTCCCTTCTTCGTTCTTTTCCACTCTTCGAGGTAATTTTATGTCATAGTATATGTGGATATACCTGAGAGTATGTGTGCCTGAGGATTTTTGAACTTTTACGAAACAGTGCGGTTTGGTGCTATTTGTTTTACCCAGACAGCCAATCGAAAATGGGAGTAATTGACCCTGGTAACTATGATTAGGTACATTGTCTGCCATACATCTGCCAGATATCAAACACCAGCATCAAAACGCGTGTTCTCGCGTGAAACTCGTAGCCGCCTTAATCCTACGCAGCATAAAAGGCTCGCAAATACCAGGTCCCGGATTCCTGTAGAACACATAAAATAGAGTCAATGAGGTGCCCCTTACTAAGTTTTTACTGAACCATACGACTGCCATGCCGTAATGAGAAACTCGTGCCTCTTCCCTATATAAAAAAAGAGAAAAAAGCGTATACGGTAAACAACTCACTGTAATACCTTCATTGACTTCTGTAGTACTCATTATAACCTGTCAAAGCACAGCTCGCAGCACTTTATTGGTTAAACCTGGCCCTGACCGTGCACGAAGCAACGGGATGTACACTATGGCAGGTTTGCAGCACTGAGCACTCCCAAGTACTCTCAGCTGAGTACCAGTTGATGGTTTACATTGCCCGACCCAGCTGCTTTTGAAACGTAACCCCAATGGTGGAGCAAATGGAGTGGTAAATGTTATTACAATAGTTACTCGTGGAGCCTTTACAATACGGGAAAGAAGCAGCCTCATAAGGAGAGCCTTCTGCGTTACACCAAATCATGTCACAGGGCATTTACCAGCGCGGATGTGGCCTATGTAGCTCCCTCACCCAGGTCCAATATACTTAAACCAAGCCCAATGTGAGCCTGAGAGCAAAAGGCCTCACCTGCATGTTCAGGCTCGGGCTCTCCATGCCCTCCTCTTCAGGGTTATCTCGTCGCCTATTGTGACGACGTTTCATTTCACAAACTTTCTGCCAATTCGTGGTCATGGTGGAAGAGGGAACGATATGTCAGCGGTGCCGGATGTCTACACATGTACGAAGCCGTAGTTTCGCATGAAGCATTGAACGTTAAAACCGGTAAATTGGTCGCCTTTTGGTCACATTTAGTTCTGCTTATTTGTGAATAATTATCATTGTTATTAATCATTTATCACTATCCTTAAGTTAAGTTTCATCCTTAGACCGTCCGTCATCATCAGATCCGTGCGGTATTTCTTCTTGCGTTGTCACCTTTGTCATACCTTATGGGAACCTCAATAAGATGTTTCCCCACTATCATCATCATCATTTAGTCGTCGTCGTCGTCAATAAGATGATAAGCGGACTAAAAGAGAAAGACACACACATGAGTTCATATCGTTTCGAAATACCTTTATACAATACGTGTCGTGTACAATCAGGAAATACACGTAGTACCCAGACTAGACTGTGTTCTTCATTGCGTCTTGCTTTTGCACTGTACAGACAAAATCCAACATAGTTTCAAAAACAAAATCCGCAAGCTGCTATAATATTCTCTGGCTATAAGATATAAACCTGCATGGATATACGTATGAAGCACATAGATCCATTCTCATCAGAAACGTACGCAGCAAGACGAAGAAACAAACATATAACGCAGGATTGACCAAAAGGTCCACAACTCGTTCGTTCCACGTAAGTAGTAAGCTATATTAACATTATCTACATGAGTGTGTGTAATGGAGACAGCTGAGTTCAGCGTCACAAAGATTCCTCCTCAATGATCGATGTGCTTTCCTGGCGCCTCCAGGCAAATCCACGAACGGAAAGGGCAGAAATAACACGTTCTGATCAAGTTTCTCACATCAGACGATTTCAAAAAGGCGCCGCAATGTCGGATGCAAATCAACAATTAAGGTCAGAAATAAACTTGCATGCCAATAAAAGTCAGCGATTTCTTCGCTTGTGTGGAGCAGTTTTCATCACAGTTACATGTGCGTTCAAGTGTCAAGAAAGTTGATAACGAAAGCACGTCATTTGTAAACGAGAACAATATTAGAGCCAGCTACATAAATAGAGTATGGTACATGCACACCATCGCATTTTCTCCACTGCCCATCGTGTCGCTGCGGTTTTCACGCTCCCTGCATATACCTTGATGTCCTCCTCCAGAATGGCAGGATGCCATGTATGATAATTTCTTCACAGTAACATTATCTTCTTTTTCAACACGCGTGAAAACAGTTAGTCAATGATGCGTGAAAATGTTGCTAAAAATTGCAAACAAGTAATACGTTCGGCGAGTTTCCAGCATGCAGGCATAACACAGAAACTGTGCACGCCCAGCCGTTTCAAGGTCCCAAGGATCGGCAAACTTTGTTGCAGAGAGTACAGGAAGGGTGCGGACACATGATCACCTCTAACATGCGTCCCAGAATGAAAGAATACAAGAAAAGACGATGAATGACTTTAGAATCTGAAGAGTTATCACAAAAACGTCCGATTCGACAGCACCACTATCAAAAGACGAACCGGGTTTGGACACTGTCCTGAACATGAGCAGCAGTAGTCGATGAGCAGCGAATTCTTTGCACCAGCGACAAAGAATCTTCTGCCCATTGTGGAGTGATGGGGGCTGCAGGTTTGCTGTCGTGCTTCTGTCTGGGGCTGTAAAATAGCAGCGACCACTGGTGCTGAAGGATAGACGGACTACAGCCATTGCTGACGTGCGCTCAGTTGCTTGCAGATCCAGCGCGATCTGGACTGAGTTCCTGGTGCTTTCGTCGTGCCTTAAAGGAATAGGAATGATGAACATTATTGCAACATGGTAACTAGTCAGGTAACACGAAATTGTCCATAATAACTTTGGTTCCGCGTTTTCGGCATTTATTCCTGGGCAGCTTCGGTGGGTGTTTTCGGGCATTTTTATGTTTTGTTACATTCGGATATTTTCGGTATTTTATAACGTTCGCGCCAAAAATAATTGCCGAAAAATCGGCAGCTACAATGACTAGGGTGTGTTACACAGGGATGTGTTACGTCTGTAAGAACCAAACGAAATGTAACTTCCTAATTATCAGGGGAAAAGTTTTCTTCACTATATTCTCTTTATTTGGTACTCCCCAGCGTACACAATATATGCGGGATCGTTGCTGCTCGTTGACCCATGGCAGGTACAGGCATGAGTCATGGATGAAGACTGCTTAGTAGGAGAACACTGAGGTGAAAGTAACTTATTTTTTTCTTTTGTTGTAGCTGTTCCAAATGTACTTTATCTCCCTGGATGAATGCTCAGGACAAAGTTTTTTTGTTTGTTTTTTCTGAATTGGAGGGTAGCGGCACGCAAGGCGGCACCGTAGCGAGCTGAAAGACCAAACTGCGATGTCCGCAGGAAAAAGAAAGTCTAGTACCGGCCTTTTGGGCGTGTAACACTATATTCCAGCGAAAATTCAGAGTTTTTCAGAATATGCCGCATTTCTAAAAAAAAATATTCGGTGGTTGTTTTCCGGCATTTTGCGGCGAATGCCGAAGACGCGGAAACCTAATTATAACTGAAGACAAATCCCACAATAGCCCTATTAAGAATTATTTATGCCTTACGCTCAATAGCACGAGGCAGAAAAAAAAAAAAAAAGTAGGTTACTAAAAAGAGCCACACAGGAGCTACTTTAAAGAAGGAGAATAAGGAGAATATAGGGATTAAGCAGCCAATGACCACAATAGGAAGCGGCGGCGAAGGCGAAAGACAGCGACGGTTGCCCAGCCACCCTCCCAGGCCTAATCGTATAGGCAACGGTTTAGCGATGCCTGGAACTAACGGGCTTACTGCTGCGAGAAACGTTTCCGACCCCTGCTCTTTTTGGCGATTTTAGTGTTGCGCTACGATACTGCCCGTCTAAACTTTGCCTTTGTAAAAGGAGACCCGGATGAAAGCCCGTGATAAGAATGATAAGTCTGCTTTGACGTGAACAATTGTTGAGCGGCAGTCACTTTCTTTTTTTTATATATATATGACAGTTCGCGATCATGGTTATGGTGCACAATACGTGATCCTGGCTATCTTTACACGACCGTGACATCGCACATATGGCTTCGCAGCGACTGCATCAACACAGGTATGAAAACTTGTCTGCCGTCAACATCAGACAACGCTCTCATTACACGGACACAAGTTTATCTGATGGGTCACTACACGGTTCAGCTTCAGGTTTCGAGCCAGGTCAATCCAAACTCCAAAGGAAATTCACTGAAGCACACAGACTTGCAAATGTAGTCCCACCCTCTCAGCGAAGGCATATACACAGTCACCAGCAGTTGCAGGACGACATTGACGTGTAGTGACAACGTGATGAATAGTGAATTGATATTTGCGTAGTCTAGGGCAAAAAGGAGGTACTTGCATCATTCTCCTCAGAACAATATACGTATCCCCAGCTTACTGGTTGTTTACATAAAAGAAAGGAATAGCCCTATATACTATCAAAACAGGATCTGAAATATTGGTGGTGGACGAAACTTGAGAGGGAACTAAATACGCCGCTTCTTCTGTTTACGTGTTTTGATTAGCAAAGAGAGCTCGCCCTGCGTCTCTTGTCAAGACACACGTGCCGCCCATACGCTAAGCGAGTTGGACGGGACCCCGGCCGTGCTCTTCACGACAGCTACCATTCGGGCTTTTCCCGCTTTTTCCCTGCAGTGCAAATGGAAACCGGCCTCACGCCAGCGCTTGTGTGGAATGCCCGAGTGGGCCTTCATGTGAAATGCCTAGCAGTTGGGGAGCAATACGTCGTGCACAGAGAAGAAAAGGACGCACCGATGGTATTGTTGCGTGGGTGGTGGCTAAATGAGTAGACGTCGGCTATGTCCGGCATTAGTATAATGCGCGCACACATAGCACAGGGCAGCGAATAATACAAGTCCGAACGACCAGTGTCCAGTGGCGTGGGAGTCTGTGCGCTATTCCCTCTGACCGAGTGTTGAGTGGCTCTGGCGCCTGTAATGCTATAATTACAGTTCCGCCTTTCGGCTTCTAACCAAAAAACACCGAAAAACATACGCCAGTACGTTTTCTCGACATTCGGTTATAACCTTAAAAAATACCAAATTGTCACGAATGTCTTGTAATGGGGTAAATGGGGTCTCGTAAATGTAAAGGGTAAACCGTTATACAGCAAATAAAACGAGATAAGGAAAAAAAGAAAACTGCTTACAATAAATTGAACGTTAGGATTTGTTTTGTGGTTGCTTCGTTTTTCTTCTTCCGGTTTCCTGTTATCGTTTCTTTTTTAACCGAAAAACACCGATTTCATGAAAATAAACAAAAAAACGAAAACCTACGCTGAATCCACCCTGGAATAAGAATGAATAACCTACTATTTCTTGATGTTAGTAAGCCATTGGTAACATCAACTTGACGCTATCGTAATCATACTCAGACAACGTTAATGCTTATATGACTCTTTTCAGTGCAATAGACGCGGTTGCCTAACATATCTTCCATGTACTAACACCCTCATTTCTCGAAAAACGGTCCGTATTTTACGTATGATATTTTCGTCCATCTCGCGAACTGGACAACAGAGCTGTGCACTGCTGACGGCGGTGGCAACCACGATGCATGAGACTCACTCTGAGAGAGCAGGAACTTTCTTTTAGCTATCCGTCGATGTAGAAAAATATTATCAGTGAACCACGTGGTAGGTCACGTTGCCAGCATGTATTCGTCCACGGACAAATGAGGTCTTCCTTTCACCTCCGTATTTTATTCCAGACGCACAAAAAAGAAAAAAATACTAGCGGATTATCGAGCGGATAAATACGGTAATCCGACTTTTGTGAAAATTGCCTATAGCCCCATATGCATCTAACGCGGCCAGGTGGGAAGTGACTGCTGCACATAATAAGGAAGCCTCGTCAGTCGGACGTGGGGCCGGCTATGATCGGAAGTTGTGAAGCTCGAGCCCAATAGAGACATTGTCAGACCAGTACAAGTTAGAAACTGTTGCGTCTGATGTAAAAGACAGGGATTTCTTATTTTTTTAAACTACGTAGAACATTCCTACAGCAATTATAATAGGTTAGGGTAGAATGCCTCAGTTTCAGCGCCGCCGCAGATTACGAGCAAAGGCTGTCTCTGGCGTTTGGCTTTAGTTTGTGCTCCGCTGGATTTTTGGATTTCTCTTCTTTGTTCAGCAAGTATAATAGTTTTTCATCATTACAGTGGTCATCGGTCTTCTTTGCAGAGTCTTTCGTGGTGGACTGAAGGCGTCTGTTGAAGGTAGTATCTGCAGGTGCTCCCCGTTAAATTGTTCAATATGTTCCATCAATTAGAAGAGGTCGCGGAGGGGATTCCTGAATAGAAAGTGCTTTTACCGGATGCTCCGTCGTTCCGGGGGATATGCGCGACTAACTGAAGACCCCTGTGAAGGGACCCTCTTAACCTACATGGGAAAGGTACGGGCTATGCTCATATATGCTCCAAAAATCGAAAACCAACTTTTGTATTGGGACAATCTTAGGTTAAAGGGAGCTAGGATTAAAAATGATATACCACGACCGCTCGTGCGGAAGATATCGTCCCGCACACAAAGGAACTTTTGAAAAAGTCTGGAATATATTCGCCTAGAATCCATCTGCCGAAAATTGGAGCACTTTCGCAGCAATCTCGATCACAGCAAAGTTTCGATCGCTGCGACCTCTATAGTCCTCCCTCTGTGCACGTCAGTTTAGAAGCTCTGCAGTAGGGTATTTCGCGGGTTGGTTTCTTTGGGTGAGGTGAACGTTGCAGGCAGTTGTAATCCGTGTCGCCCGTCGTGAGGCATCTGGCGACAGAGCAGTTGCGATTATCTACGTCAAAGGGTTGGGATTAGCCGTCGAAGATATGGAGATGAGCACGTGCCAGCATGCGGGGGCGTCTTTTGCAAAAGACGGATCACGCGTTGCAGCTGGTCAATGAATTTTTTTTTTTTTTTTTTCTTTCAGGGGCATTTGACTAAATTGTCTCCCGCTGCGTGTTTGCAACCATCGCAACTCAAACCCCTTGCTTCACTTTGTACAACGGGAGCAAAAATAACGGAAACCCGAAGAAAGCACGGCAGATTACACGCCTCACGCTGCCCGATGAAAACAGCGGAGTCATTGAAAATAGTACGCGATGCGTTTGACGCGCAAGTAACGAGACCCGATAAAAAGGATATCTGCAGCATATACTTCGCATTATATTTAACCCCATCGTACTTATTATCTCAGTGATTCAGGGAATAAACAATGAGCATTCTGTACTGAATATCATATTCTTCTTCGTGGGCCCCGTGATTGTATGTGCCCATGCACATCTTCCACTCCTGCTTTTGACGTTTAGCCCCGTTCTGCCTCTTATATTACTCCACGTGAATGTGCCTCTAATATGGGCAAGTAATAGAGATACTGGCGGCATTGGCTCCTGTAGAACATGATCTAGCAGAAAAAACATTAAACGATAAAGAAAGAGGAAATCCAGAAGAGCTCGACAAACAAAAGGGGAACGTACGTCATCCCTTTTAGAGAGCCATTCGTGCTCGCGCGGAAACAACGAGAGCGCGATTTTTGCATGTTTGCTCCAGAATATGGTACAAGACAGCTGAGAATCCGTCGGGCAGCTGCCATGAAAGAGTGCGATGCCGCGTGAAGTTCCCCCTTTTTTTGGATTCGGAAAAAAGCGACCCAAAATGGAGCGCATACAAAACACTTTTGCGTGGGGAGCCCAAGGGGTTGGTGAGGAGACGATCAGGTGCGTCCCGAGTGGTCGAGCGACAGATGCAAAGGCAGCGACGGGTGCCCTGGTCACGTGGCTCGCTCAAAGGGTTGCACTTTCTTTTTTCCACATACGCAGTGTAGTTTTTCCGCTCTCATCGGCACATACGCCGTACGTTGAATCGGATGGGAAAATTGGAAAAGGATGGCACGCGTTCGCCCGTCAACGGTAAAGCCTGTTGTTGTTTGCAAGAAGGGTTGTAGAGCTACGCTCCGCACTTGTCCACATTATATTCGTTGGACTGCCGACACCACGCTTGTTCGTAACTTGTGGTGCGTGTATCCCGAAACCGGGAATCGCCTGATTCGATTGTAGCGTCCAACAAAAGACGAATTCCTCGATGAGCGTGTGGAGCTCCCAACTACTCTGAAGATGGTTCAACGCAGATCCACAGAAGATAGTTTTGACGGCGGTGCTTCAATGAGGTTGTTGTAAACTGCCGCCCCCGCAAATCCAAACGAGATAGCTACGATTAGGATACTCACCTCAAGTTCTGCTTCGGCCTGGCGCTCATGGCGTGCCCTGAATGCACGCTGCTTCTCTTCGAAATCTCGAAGCCTCTGGTTGTAGCATTCGATCTGGTCTCGAAGCACAGCATCTTCCAGCTGGAATGGAAGTGAAGACGCATTCATGAACATTCCATTTGTGATTTTTTTTTTTTTAACAAGTCAATCTCAGCTTGGCACATTCAACGACCGATATGCAACTCGAGCGTGGGCCGGGAAATGTCAAGGTTAAAACCACTGTGGATCTTTTTCCGTCGCTGCTTTCCTGGAACCAACGCCTAAACTGTCATCCCAAGCAGACTGGATTTCCATCATCAAGATTGCCTCCGCGTTGATTTGTCAGGATTCAGAAACCTTTCCTCGTCAAGCCTATCGACCTACACATACTTGTGCCACCTGAAGTGTAGCACCCGTGTATCGGGACAACTGTATGAAAAAGTGAAGACAATAGAGGTGCCGCGGGATACCTGCCACGTATATTCATGATCTATAACGCACTCTTGGGAACCGTGTCGCATTTCCTTTTGTTTTTTCCTTCATTTCACAGCCGCACTCGAAGATGGGTCCGGCACCCTGTAATTAAGACGGGGACCTGCGTAAGGGTTTGCCGCAGCGCATACTTGTCAGCCCTCTCGCCATTTTTTATTGTTATTTTTTTTCTCAGTGCTTACCTACGGCGATGTCGGACACAGGAATACGTACAGACCATAATTAGCAGAACCGGTATGGATATGGAGCTGTGTGGATGCCTATCCTCCCCAATGTGGTTTGAGCGTGTCGTGTACAGACGCGCCGACCACAATTCGAACCGTGCGATGCATCAATTTGCTTTCCTTTGTTTTCTTTTTGTGATTCATGCGGGTCTAGAGAAGACGGCAGACGAGTTTCAGTTGGGAAGGGCCGAGGAGATTCGATACGTTAGTGGGAAAATGGCATCGCAATGGCTACAGTCTGGTGTACATATCGCACGAGGACCGTCTGAGAATGAGGAGAACGACGCGTTCTGTTACTAATGGGTCTAAAGACACCGAATATCTACATTGCGAAGCATGAGTTGCTGGTTGTGTACAATTGAGAGGCGATAACCTGCGCCTTTCCCGTGCTCATACACCTGCTTAGTGTTGGACTGCTTGAACAAAGGACTAACGCTGTTGCAGGTGCTACTACGGTATACGGTGTAAACGAAGCGAGTGACGAACATTCCAGAGCTAAAATGAAAAAGTGTGGAGCTTTAGCGTGTGATTATGGGTACCTGTTGGGCTATCTCAGGGGAGGGCGTTACGGCTGATCGCCGCCCCTCGTCAACCGAGCGAACAATTAGCCGATTAGTCATATTGCGCAGGTAACAATTAGCCGGCTTCAGCATGAGCTGTGCAGAGCTTTCGTGGTGCATGGAAGTAGCTTGGTATTTCGTGGGATAACGAAGGTTGTTATTTTGGTTTTCCTCGAGGTGGATCGTCATCATTAGGGTACAGGCGCTAAGCAGGGCATCTTTTGCGGCGGCCTTAAAAGTAGTGATCGAAAAGGATGGTCGGTCGGGTAGCTAGTATTTGACGCGGATGCTCTCTTTCTTCTCCTCTTTTTATCGGTGTTTTAATTTTCTTGGGTCTACCTCTGGGATGTGTTGTCGGTGGACAAAATTGCTCTCATACGACGGCGGTGATGGCAGTTATTTGAGCTCTTTTGCGGTTTTCCGCTTTACCATGATGACAGTAATTGTATGATTTCTTCCTGTGCCTCTCGCACGAATTCCTTCCCGGCTATCTTAACTGGTTTTTATGACGCAGTCATTTCTCTCTTTTCGCAATGGAGCATTATTGGCACCCTCTTGCACTTGCGTCTTGTCATCCTTCAAACCTTTGTGGAAAAGTGTGAACCGTTTTGCAACTGAGGTTTGGTCCAGGGCTCCAGGGACGTCACACTGTAGTTCTACCGAAATTCGAACAACCGAGGAACCTTGGGTCTTTTGATTGTTATGATTTTTTTTATGTTCAATGATCATCGTCGTCGTAAGCAACAGCCGAGCTTCTATTGTCCAATGCCAAACCATACTTTTTTTTTTTTTTTTAATGCCGAAGTCGCAATTGCACGCAAAAAAGGCAGCATTCGAGTAAATATGGCGCGCATAGGCATATAATGCACATCATTATGTTCGTATCTAAAAGATACTTATTTTGGCATTATTTTTATTTATGTTTTTTTATTTTTTTGCGTAAACTGGTGCGCACTCGCTTGCCCAATGTTTAAAAGAAGAATCGCAAAATTCACCTAACTGGGAAGCTTCTCAATAAGAAACGCCATAAAAAACATGCAGTTATCTTTTATATATATTTTCAGGGAACCCTTTAAGAACCAGCAGAAAAAAAAATAAGGGTAATTTCGGATCGCCGGAGACGCAGCGATTTTTTTTAAGCGACGCTGGTCGGCGTGCCCATACCGGGCCCTTCGGCAGGCCTCTCCTCGCGCAACCAATGTCCAAAACAAACTGCGGCAGCCTTGGTGTATTGGAGAATGAACTGCGTGTATTGTTTTTGGTTCACACATTTGGTGCATCCTTCTAGACTTTTTTTCATTATGACTGCTGTAGACGTCGGGGTTCTGTGCCAGACATAATTAGAACGACGTCGTGGCACTGGATGAACATCCATCCACTCGTCGAGTTTCGTGTGTCCGTGGTTGATTGCATGGACTGGGAGGTACGATAGTGTCACATTTTTCGTTTTCTCTGACACAGTGGTTGTAAACTGATTTACGTTCTGTATTGCTTTTATGGCAGGAGAGCGGAAATTATGCGTTGTTACTGTGTTTAACGACTCCTCCGACACCGTCGCAGGCGTTCTTGCCATGCTTGTGTCAAGTCCCTCCTCGTAGTGTTGATATTAGTTTTTAAAATGTGAGCTTGCGCCATCAGACGCCTACACTGCCGTAGAGCAGACCATTCTCTTCAATGTGTTTCGTGGATTTTGGACAGGGAGAGCAATGGCTCTGCGCTCTCGTGGCGAGTGTCATCAGAAACGACAGCGTAGCTTTTCGTCACGTTGAATGTGCTTACAACTCATGTAACTATCGAGACTTGCGTTTTTTGCCAATAGTAGCTCTGTACCACCTTTGGTAGTATAACAGTGTAAAACCACAATTCTTCAAAACAGCTGTACAGAGCACCCCGAAGAAACAAAGCCCCGAATCTACCACGCGGCGACTAGTGAGCGACCCCTAGGCACAGGGACTTGTGACAGGAGGGTGCGTTGCTTTACATTAGGGCCGAGGAAATAACGAAGCTTTACAGAGCTACCCTATGTGGCAATTATAACAATTGCGATAACACATATAATCCCGTGGAACGTGATAGATAGGGTAGATTAACGTTTGCGACTTACTCGTCCTCGCTCCTCGTCGTACTCGAGGCATCCAACGCCGTCAAGCCGATCCAAATCGATCCAACCGCGATATCGTACGCAGACACCATTCATAATGAAGCTGGACTTGATATGTACCTGCAGAAGAGGGAAGGGACAACAATTATAGCAGGGTAATATAACACAGGGAAAAAAATGTCTTGTTATTCAACAATTTGTAATCGCGATTTGCTAGATGATCGAATAAGATGCAGTCAATCGAATACGTAATGTTTTGCCATCTCTGAGAGAGGAAAGGCGCTAGCGTGTTGGTCATTATGAAGCCTGCCGACTGTTGTCTGTATGTCGAGCAGTTTGGATGGACCGGCAGGCACTGTTTTGGGGCGGGGATTTCCTCCAGGTCGATAAATCAAAGGCTCGGCTACATTGCAGGTCGACGGAGCCAGCGAAGATCGCATAACTTTCAGCCGAAATGAGCAAGGGATCGCCCACACCCTCGGCAAACGGTTTCCCGAAACTGTGCTCGCCCCGATTTTTGATGAATGATTTGTCCGGCCTTCGCAGCGGCTGACAACAATGAACGCAGCGGCCACATGGGAGTCTCATGGGGGTGTCCGCGTGTGTGCAGAGGTAGCAATTTACCCGCACCGGAGGAGGTGTGGTGGGCGCCGGTAAAGAACGAGAATGAATCCCTCAGCATGAAGTCGCCGGAAATGGAGCTCTATACCTGCGCCTTGTCCGTGGTTGCAATGTCCCCATGTTTATTGTGTGACTTCTGTTAGCACGACAGCGCCCGTGTGAGAAGGGCGGGGGTGGGAGGGGTAGGGACAGACTTCTCGCTTACAACTGGAACTATGCGGTGCACTGAACCATAGCTTCAGGACGGCTACATCATCGTCAGAGCATTGTCCCTGCCGACGAGAACTTTTTCCTCGAAAAATGAGAATGTCTTAGGGGTCACTTACAATGGAGTCATCGCTACGCTACGACAGAGGTGTATGGCTAACGATGAGATTGCCACGTGGCCTCCTGGGATTACGCGAGGCGTCGTAGGAAAAAATGTCGTAGCGTACATTTCTAGCACTGGTTTGCACGGAAATAACTAGAATCGGGTATCGCTCACGCCAAGGGTGTAATAAACATGTGCACCACGCCCCAAGGACCACGCCCCAAGGTTGTTGCGCAGTTAATACGCACAAAACACGGTATCACAAGCGAAATTTAATACACGATCATATCGTTTCGTTTTGTTTTGTCTTGCTGGTATACCGCACCATGAAATGATAATACGCTGAGTTGGAAATCATTTGCTGAAAGGGATTTTTTTTTTTTTTTGCGCGTGTGTGTGTGTTACAAATGCATTATCGTACAAACTACAGCGCCAAGGAAGGAACAACGATGGAAGGGGACTCTCAACTAAAGCTCCTGCCATACCTCACCGCTGTAGGCGGATAGCGAAGAAAATGAAACTACAAATAATAACTATTCAGATTGGTAAATCCATCTCACGGGTACTCCAGGGGCTTTGCCTTAATACTTAAGGAGTTTGTCTTAAGTTTCTAACTCAGCAATACAACACAAAATTCGACCTTTCCCCTAGGTATAAGTTCTTTCGTGCGAAGTGAAATCAACGACTTATTTTCAACGTGTTTCTTCCAAGCAAGGTTAAATTTTGCAAAAGAGTGCCTCATCGAGCCGTGCTGTATTGTGGAGTAGAAGATTCATGAACTAAGGCGTCTGGGAAGACGTCCGCCATGGCAACGAGGAGGACGCCAAGCAGGATCGATAAGCAGCAGCGCCATGTTGGATCGATGGCTACACTATCGGGAAGCCCTCCTTTGTACTGCAGTCGTGGGCGCTCATTGGCCCGAACCCCCGAGCATCGAGCGGCTGAGTGCCAATTGGGGCGGCTGAAACTCCACAAAGGAAGACGAGGCTCGATATCAGGAAAGTGAACAGCGTGACTAATCCCACCATTGAAAAACTCTCCCAACCTAAGTCTGCTAGCGAAAGGGCGTCTGCTTTCCTTAATGGCAACGCACAACATTACATTGCGTGTTCAGTTGAGCCTGAACTTCTCAAAAATCACCTTACTTTAAGACTGGTTGAGGAAGCAAAGTTGTGCAGTACTTCACGCAGCTGTTGCTGAGTGTATGCGACAGCGGTGAAAAAAGGAAAAAAAGAATACTACTAATAATAATGATATAAAAGAACGAGAGAAAGAAAAGAGAGCGAACAGAAGAACTCAGGAAATACCTACGCTGGTGTGAAACACTTCAGCTGTCAATCATCCAAAGTACGTACTGGTGCGCGCTTCGTGTAGAGGGGCCAATTTTCCTAAAATGGTCTAGCATTTAGTGTCATTGCAGCGAATGGCTCGCCTTTTGACGTTATCAGTGCAATTTTCTTCTTCAGGCTGTCACTGCACTTTGGTAAGTGCTTCGTTCGACGCCTTGCACGTGCGAGCGAGCTGTGGGGGGTCTTAAGTCCCAGTTCTTGACCATATCATGAGGGTTCTAAATATTCATACGCAAAGTATCATCAGTCTGTTAAAAACACGTCTCCAGCCTGAGGCCTTATTTCATCGATCACGGGATACTCATACCGTACACTGCAACGCCTTTGAGATAAAAACCTCTCTTTAACTGTACCGACAGAAGTCGAAAATATGACGCCCCAAGGAAAAGCAGTCGTGGTTGCAAACAGCCCGTCGTCTGCATCAATGACAAATGTCCTTTCAAACTGTAGTGAACCATCCATCTTGCGTGAGGAGTTGATGGAGCTACTGCCCGAACTGTTTTTCGTGATACCGCTTAAGCTAAATGCTTCCGAAAAGAACAGGAAAGCTTGCCTCCATTCACACAGGTGATGCGCTTGTCGTGATGTTTATAATGATGGCAGCTACATCGGCTGAAGGATGTGTATCCCAGCCAGTGAGATGAAAGCGCTACATTTGCAACGATTGCCACGCCAGCACCAATGCAGATACAGGAAGAAGTTCCCACTATGTCGCGTTGTTATTACGAACGCTCACCGAGTATTAGATCATAATTATTTGTTTTAAGCCATCAAGATTTAAACTCTATAGTTGCTTTTTTAATTAAAGTTGTCCGAATGTTGTGCTCTCAAAAGCTGCTTGTCTCTCGCAGCTTGTTTTTGTTTGTTTGGGTTTATGTCACTTCACTTTTCTGATTTCCTGCTTTATGCACTGATAACAATGTACTAATTCGCGTGTGTTTTATCCGTGCGTATATAAACTTGTTGCGCTCCTCGGTTGCATATTACTCGTTCTCCACTGTCTCGTATAGCATGATCGTTTCAGGGAATAAATATAAGTAGCAAATATGTAATAATATACTTCATGCTCTCTCTCTGTTACGTTTCTCAATATTTACGGCTGCCCAAACATCGATGGGGCTCATGGGCAATTATTTTTATACTGTGTGTTCCGAAAAATATTAATTCCACATTCGTTACCGCCTACTTCATTTACGTAGATTTAGATGTCGACAGTGTCGAGTTTGGGCTGCTTGTGACGCTAAGATTGTAGCAGGCTCCGGTCTTGTTTGTTACTTAAAAAAAGAGCTGCTTGACCACAACGAAGCCTATTATGAAGCACGAAAACATAAGACAATACTATGCAACGGTTCCAAATATATATATATACACAATATCCGTGAAACTTTAAACGCCCATGTGAATTCTTATCGAAGCCCATCTCTCTGAGTCAGAGCGGGGGGGCTAGTACACCGATGCTACACGTTTTCAAATTGAAAAGAACACTTTTTGATTAGTGTCCTCCGCGATGCAAGCGCGCCGAATGTGCAGAGGTTCTCAGAGTCTATATATGCGAACGGAGGTCCTTAATTTGGCCTTGGCCTGAAGCGGTGGCCCCACCCTAAGCGGAGACCAACAAGAGGCTCTGACAACATTTGCTGCCATCTCTATATGGCGGTTGTGGAATGCCGTTCTGTCCCGTGGGATGGTCCCATAGTGCTCCTCATGTCGCGATGAGAGCATGAATAAAACATGAAAGGAGATGCCCCGGGCAGTTGGCTTTGCATCTGGGGCATTGGCGGTGGCCAGATGCCCTCAACTGCTAGGTTTGTGCACGACGCTGGATGTTGCACCTGTTTGTGTACGCGCTCAGGTTCATCCTGCTGCCTATGTAAGAGCTGCATTCTCTGCATACCGGATCTTAGATGACTACCGATACGCGTCACGTGAGAGATCGCTGAACGTACGCTGTACTTAAATAGAGATTTGTCGTTGGGATCCCATCAGTTTGGATAATGTTTACGGGTCATGCATAGGCAATACTTGTATACTGTGATGAGATATACGCGTAAAAAGTACACAGAAATAGTGCGGTGAAGATTTTGATTTCATCTCGTTTGTTTTTACGAAAGGAAATGAAACGCGGTCAACTCATTCCACCGGTGAGTGTCTGAAACGAATGCTTATCTGTAGGATAAGTTTAAGACAGCAAAATGTGGTAGAAATAGCCAAAAACTTTGACGTCCCTGTCGCTGCTTGTTCTATACCATGAAGAGAAATAATGTCGGTGGGACTGAAACGCTGTGCGCCATCGCCATCCAAGAAGATACGAAGCGCGGCCGTTGCCATGACAACGAGAGACCGCAGCCCCGACCGTGGATCATGGCGGTTCTCCAGACCCGGCTCTTCGACCCGCGGCAAGATGGCGGCACGCCTCCTCCAGTCGAAAACACACCATCGTATGTGGCAATGTTATCGCGTCGTATCATGCCGTAAGTAAAAAAAGCCATTATTTGGGCATTGCACAAGTGCACGAATGACAAAACGCACTCACGTCAGGTTATCACGAAACGTTTCGCTTTCATAAACATGGTTACATATAGATATGTCTTCATTTCTGCGTTCACCACTAATACGTCAAAATGGTTAACATGTTATTAGATGGATTTTTTTTTTTTTTTCATTGTAGAAGCCCCTGTGTTCGACGTTCTGCAGAAGAAACGCGATACGCGTGTGTAACATGGGTACGTCCCATGTCGTATTCACCGAACTGCAGCCCGTAGAGCGGAGCTGTCACAGCCACAACCCTTTACAGGCCTGTGCGCCCACCTGTGGTGACCTGTCATGCACAAGCGCTGCTCCGATGAACCAAGCGATTCCTTTCACAGCAAGCGACTTCCTCTGCTAAGCCCTCATAAATGACATAATTTTGAACTTGTAGTCAGCACGATGGTGATCTCCAAAGGCAACACGAAAAGACGATATGTGTGCGTTTAATGGGTTTCCGCTGAACAAAAACTATATACAGAGACAGAGCACGCTCGTTCAGTTGCTGCACTGGAATGGAGGTTCACGTTCACGTGCGTGTGCGTGTGTCGGTGTACAACGTATACGGGTCGCATGATGTCAATATTTTCCTCAGGCCGGAACATCGATTCTTAAGAAGTACCGATTTTTTACCGATGAAATGTCGACATACTACCAACATAAACAGTGATCATGTTATACGTGTATGTTCATCAATTTGCCTCCAGCTCTCATTTTAGTGAATTTATGGGAGTGCCATATTCTTCTTGTAGTGTCGGTATATGGTGTCACCATAGCGGCGAAATATTTGCTCCCCATCTTCATCATTTATGCTGTTGTTAATGAATTGTCGCAGTCTCGATATATCGATAAGAAGATCGTTATATAACCGATATTGACTGTCGATATTTTTATCGATATTATGTGCAGCACATCGGTAATTTTTTATATCAATTTTCTGGTACATCTATATAGTACAAGGCAACCTCCTGCCTTCAGCAGCCATGGGTCTGTCTTTTTTTTAATGCTTAGTTTAGTTTTTCTTGCCTTTCGTGCACTTTTTCCCTGAACCATCTTCATACGAGGAAAATGCCCTTCTCCCAAAAATTGTATGAACACGCTTTTCGTACTAAGCGGTATTTGTATTCTGCATATCCATTTATTTTTATTTATGTTATTAACTTTTCATTCCCTTCATTTTATTTTCAGCGTTGTGTGTTCAAACAGGTGGTGGTATAGCGATGGTACAAAAACAGCAACACGTGTCCGGTGCGCCTCAAGCCTCACGCGTTCCAGAGATGAGCAGTATTGAAAGCGACCGACGGGCTGAAAAAGGACCTTTTTTCTCATGCTTGTTATCTCGAGCAAACCTTGAAGGCATAAGGGGAACCACGTCTTTGCCTATCGTTCCGCAACGTGAGTTCTACAGGCTAGGTTGCACTTGAAAACTACTAGCCGCTATTAGCGCGCCGTTTCCGCCGGGCCACTCATTTTTGTCTCGCAGTTAGCTGCTAATTGCTTCCTTCGCTCTCAGAAATCTACGGCTTCTGTCGTCGGCCCAGAGGACTCCGCGGGGGTGCTGCCCAATTTGCCTGATGCTACGACTTCGTGCCTTTCCTGATCCGGCACGACGCCATTTCTTGTACGCCTCACGAAGAACCTACTGTCATGGGTGTGCTGTTGATCCCGTGCATAACCGTGACCATGCCGCAGCCATGGAATTATTTTTTGTGCGTCAAAGTCTCGCCGTTCGATAGCTAATTTCAAATTCGGTTTGTCGAATATGTCTATGCGGCTATAGAATGCAGCGTCTTCAAGCGACAGTGCATTTGGAAGGACTACCACGTGAAACGTCTGCTAGGATCGCTCGAATTGGACGCGGTAGATTACACACAACGTTATAGACGCTGTAGTGTCTTTTGCGCGATTCGAAAGCCGTATGCCATCTTTCCGCAAGCAAAGCAATAAGGCGGGGAAGGGAGAGGGACAGAATATAAAAGGAGCACTTTCAGCTTTTTTTTTTTTTTTCTAAATTGAAGGTTACAAAGGCCCCGTAAAATAGCGCTGTTCGACGACATAGGAGGGGTAAGTGCACCTTTTGAGCCCGCGTTCGTTGCAACTACTACCTCAGGTACCATTTTACGTAGGCCTACACTGTCAACTTGTTAAAACGAGCGCTTCTGATGCACTCATTAACTTTTTTGCTTGTCCCTAATGGTCGTCCGTACAACGCTTTGGAATCGCTTTTTGAACGCTACCAGACGAGAGACAATCGCATACGAGCTTCTGCAGCGAACATTAAAGGAGTATATGCGCAAGGACCGGACTCCACCTACTCATCTTGCCAGGAAATGTTCTCTCACGGGCAATACTGTCTTCCTACCCTTTCCCATAAAAACATAGCTGCTGGTACAGACATTAAGCGACGCTCTCCAGACAAAAAAGAACACGGCTTAAGAGCTGCCGTTTTTTGCCTACTGTTAGCCCGAGATGATAGGCCATGACTGCGAGAGTCTTCGTGTTATTTTGCTTCGACTGGGATGTGAGAAAACATATTGTACAGCGACGTGGAACTTCCGCGGATGTTGACTGCATGGCGTGTCGTCCCTGGGCTTCCTGTTGTGTCTTCTGCGCGCAATACAGCTGCGACGGAATCGTGCATCGCCAACGGCCGATCGTGCATTCCCACGGTCCTTTCATATAGTACGTGTTATAGATGACAGCATCTCGTCGTACGTTTACGCTCATGTTGTCACGGTTACATCGTCCACTCTCCAGTCATGTTCTGCCTGACGAGGCATGCCATTTTGGCGAAGAGCGATTCTTTTTCACGAATGTCCTTCGTTTTCAGTATTTCTTTGCTTTTCGAAAGCGAGGAAGCAGGGATATCTAAACTTTTGTACATGTATACTGCTCACTACTACTCACAGGATGATAATAAGATGAGATATTTCACCGCAGATAATGCAGTACCCTATCTCATTGCTCAACTGCAGTAGCAACGAGTCTGTCATCACTTTATTAATGCAGCTAAAGCTACGTTTTATATCCACATGTGCTCCCGATGGTAAAACCCTTTCCAAGACGTCCAGTTTATTCTACAACTGGAGGAATTGAGGGAAAAGCCATCTTATGCCGGCGGTGGGAGTCAAACGCAGATACCACTGATTTCCGCTCAGGAATGCTAACAATTACAACAGTAGTACGTCCCTTTCAATGCGTCCGGAAACCTGTGGGTTCCTCTACGTCCATGTTTGTATCTGTTGCGTGGCCGTAATGGATTGTCTAAACTCATAGTTACAGTAACCCGGTTTTCGAAAAATGAAAATGCGGTTACTGTTTACTAGCATATATAGCCACTATTCCGCACTGAGACCACTGTTTGTGCCAGTTAATCGTTCTGCAGCAGAACAATTTCAGTGTCTATGTACCTCCGTGAGGTACTGCTTGCACCACAGTATTTCCTAACCTGGAGTTCATGGTCGACCGAAGTTTTTATCGGCTGGCGACCGGCAGGCACGAACGTAAAGAAAAACTTGGACGCGGCCAGGGTACGGGCATTGGGTACCGCTCGACCTCGATCTCTAGGTGACAAACAAGATGGCTCCTTTTAACGTGGCCGGGAACTCAGGCCAATTCAATCAATCTCCACACGGTACCCTACTCTCGTCAAAAATCGACAATTTCGAATATTCGTATCCAGACCCACATAACAGACGACTTCTTCTTGAGCGCACCATTTCCATTGTTGCTTCCGTTCCAGGAGCATCTATACGGATGTAGCAGATTAGCCTCATGGTTCACCAACCGGCCAACAAAGGGCATTGAACAAGAGCTTGCTCGGGTAGGAGGTTTTCGCTAATAAGTTAAATAGACTGGCGCGCCTTGGTGCGTCATTTTCCGCGAGACGCCTACGCGTGCACAACAATCCCGCGGCGGAAAATCGGCCGATTGTTCGAGCGCAGCAACGCGTGACTTGGCAGCAAGAGGAAAGCGAGGTGTCAAGAAGCCGGGCAACATGTGCTCCGCCGCTCTTTCCTTCCAAGAGATGGACGAGTCCGATCGTGCATTAAGGGCCAGCGGGGGGGCTATTTGCTGACGCTGTTCCTTAAGATGGACAAACGCGCGTGAACAAACAGACACCTCATAGGGAAAGGAATGAAGGCTTCGCTGTGCTCCGCGTTGGCCCTGTTTGGAAAACATTCCCCTTTGTTGGACCCTTGCATGTAACGCTGCTCAGAGACCCTCGTCAATCAATTGTCAAGCGCCTTTTCCTTCGCTCATCATTGCCAGATGACGTTTCTGTTTTTGTACCTATTTTTTTGCCCACACTTTTTGTGGCTGTTGAAGCTGAGGCGCAACGAGTGCACTTGTGTAAGCGCTGGTGGTGTAGTGCGTCAGCTCGACTAATTCCCTTTAGCTAATGTCTTGGCACATGCAGCGCGCTGACTCGCGTCTATCGCTTATTGTACTCGCCAAAGACTGCGACGAGAGCAACATGAGACGAGAGAGAAGAGGGACGAGAGCAACATGTGACGAGAGAGAAGAGGGACGAGAGCAACATGTGCAGCGGGCAATAGTTGTTCTCGCTGTGAATTATGGTCCCTGTCCATAGAGTCCCGACTCCTTGTTCTTTAGGTCAGCGTGATTCTAGTCGATGCTTTCTTTGTTTCCACAACATAACAAAGTAGAGCTCCATATATATATACGCACCTACTGTTTATATATGGCGTTGCTTCGAAAGGGATATAATCTTCATGACGACAGCTATGATAGTGAGGCTTCCCTCCAAACATGTGGACTCATAATAAGCAGTCCTCGTCATAATGTGTACCTAAGTGCTAAATATCGAACAAAAGAGCTCAAGCACCCCTTTTGAGATGTGACTTCCAAATCCGATGTATCAACACCAGGCAGGTGTTGGCAAGACTGTCAGGACCCCACCTGCTTGAAAATAAATAGTCTGTGTAATCCTGGTCAAGGGTATCGGATCACTTTTAACACTAATCCAGGCTGTGTACACAAGACTAGAGTAAGGGCAGTGTGTACATAAGTACGCTCACCAATCAGCTTTTGGCATGCTGTCGTGACACACCGTATGCTGTTCGATACAGGTGCCATAGGCGGAAGTAGATTGCACGAAAATTGGAGCTTAAGCACTTGGCCACGTATATAAGCCTGGGTAGAGGTCAATGCGGCGCATATCGTTCAAGGATTGTTGAGTGTGTAGTTGTGACTTCTTATACTTGAAGCTGCTCAATCCCTCTGTGGGGATTTTTGGGGTCCGTAAATCTTCGCAACCCTTCGCACGAAAAGCATAGAGCACGTAAATAGCGAGTACTCTGCGTTTTTTTTTCAACAGTGGCCTATTTCCAAATTATAGGCCCGTAAACGGTGCTCTGGGGACCGTACGGTCCTCGAACAGTTGGAATCCGGAACCGCAAATACCATTCGTAAAAGTCCAAATGCGTTGTTTTGCGCTTTTCTCTAAAAGAATGGTCTAACGGTGGATAATTTGGGGGTGGACGACGTCTAATGAGTGAGGTACTCGTCAAACACCACGGAGCCTCTCTTCTGATTACATGGCACGAAAACTGTGGGGAACCGCCCTGCTCCTGCTTTCTATATGTGGATTTCGAGCTTTTTCAAATTTCTTTTCCTAGTTCTTTTCCGCAGTATTGCTAGAGGGCGAAATGAAGGGAGGCTTACTCGGCACTCTGAGGTTGCAATCACATACCTTCTATAAAGGAATCTGAAAGATATACGAACAGTACGAAATGGAATATTGAACGAGAAGAGGGAGACTAACCAATGATAGACACTGTCAGTAACGATCTCCGTCTAGCGTGGCCGAGTGGGACTTTTACTAAAGGATTACTCGTGGGCCTGAATAAAGCAGTCGCAAAAACCAAGAAGATCGATGTTTCCCCTACATGTGACGTCATAATAGCACCGAAAAAAAAGTAAAGACAGAAGCGTCACACTGTTCGATATGTAAGGCATATGCTATGCAACAGAGACAGCAAAGATAACGAGAGTGCTTCAAGAGTTAGATTTCTCGAGTCCTCTGCCACGTACGCCGTTAAATGTGGAAACGCGCGAGTCAATGGATTTCGTGCGAGCCCAGAAAGCGGGTGTGACGGAATCGTGTAAACTGCACTGCATGAGCAACCATGCGTCACTCGATGCGCGCTCAAGTCCTAAAAGCGGCGGAAGGATCGTGTTGTTTTTCTTTTTGCTGCTATCAGCACAACAGATGCATTTTTTACAGCTTCCATATGCGCATTCATTCCGCGATTCTCTTAAAAGGGGCCTAAACGGCAACAAGGGATATCCATTTTTCTGCCAGCAATTAGGCACGTGTAGGGACCGACTTGGAGCCACTTTAGCTTGTGCGGCTTTCCCAGTGTTTTGTGTTCTAGGGGAAGGAGGAAAACGGCACTGCTTCTTTCCAAACAAGCGCGACAGCACGAATTTAGGAGCCATTTAAGCGGGACAAAAGCGACAGAATTCCTCGAGGACACGCTTACAAAGGAAACAATTCCCTAATCGTTTTCCTTTCGAGCTGCCCTGACCGCCACTTCTGAACCACACTTTTGAACCCTCCGTGGGGCGCGGCTCTACCTGCAATTAAAAGGGATGGGCTTTGCGTCTGGACCGCGACTTTCAGGGGCTCCAATCTGCCGCCGGGTCAGCAAACTCACTAAAAAGGTCAGGGACGGCACGCGCCCACCCGCCCGCCCGCTCGCTCGCTCGCGAGCCTTCCAGACAAAGCCAAGAATGCCCGACCTCTTAGAAACACTCTTTTTTTTTTTTTTGCTTTACCAGAAAGCTTTGTTTTTAGCTCTTCGTTTCATAAACAAACTGTGGAGCGCGGTCATCCTTCTTAACCGCTCGACATAAAATGACGCTAAGGAAAGCAATACAGCCTCGGCGCACCTCTTCGTATCGATAGTCAAACAAAACCCGCTTCGGATGCAGGTGATTATGCAAGGTTCAACGCAATAGCGTACTTTTCCCCCTTTCATTCCATGTATATCGCGCAGTATACTCGGGTTTCCCTTGTGCCCCTGAGACGGTTCCAGAGCGCGGCAGCTTTTACACCTTTTACTCCCTAAAGAAGAGCGCGGCACAATACTCCCTTATTTCTGTAGTTCGGTTGTGCCAAGCTGAGATTATCTACGTTATGAGCCTATCTTTTGCTGCAATTATAACTGCGCCACGATTAAACCAGTGATCTGAATCCTTGCACATGTGTCCACTTTCCAAGGGTCTGAAGACTCAAGCAGTCGACTGGTGCGTGACTCTCACGGGTACTGAATTAATTGACCTGCCGTCGGTTGCCACCTGGCGTTAATTGAATGAAGCAGCACTCCGTTTGAGTGGCGGTATTCGACCGTGGCCGATTTCCTCGGCTGACCATGGATGTACAGACGTCGTACGAAGCGCGTGGGCGCTTGGAAAAGGTGCTTAGATGGGGCTTGCTTCATGTACTCTGCCGCCCTGTTTACCTCTTTAACTTCCGGTACATCTGATTGGGATACACACATTCCAAAGAGTGTCACTCCTTGCAGCCGCTTCGTGCTATGAGTTTCCCATTTCATTATGGCATTGCACACAGACAGAGGCAACAGCAGGAAGGACAGACATTCGTCCCCGCAAGCAGAGTCAGCTTCCGTCCTTCCGTGCGCAGGCTATTCGCATCAACGTGTAATCACGGCTTCCGAGGTAAGGCCACCATCATAATGTAAGCGTGGAAGTAATGTAGGCCTACCTTTCCATGTTCCTTGTCAAAGTCACACGAATCCACATAGCCATTATGACAGGGGCTGAACACCAACTGCAGATTTGTTCCTGTTGCAACAAATGCCTGCAAGAAAATTACAGTACTTAGGACTGGAATCTGGATGCATTGTAAGCGGAGCCTCAGGAAGGCACTTTTGTTAGCTAATCGAGCTTTAACACACCAAAACAGATGAAACACCATTCATGATGAATTGTGAAAAAATTCAAAGCACGTACAGTAATTACGTAACAAAGCACGTAATCACATACAGCCGTTGAATCGTGTGTGTACCAACGTAAACACTAAACACACACGAACTCAAAAATGGTTCCTAACACGTAAGATCTATGGCTAAGGTTTTTGTTTTAAACACACAGCAGTAAAAAAAGAAATGAAAAAGAAAATGTGAGACGCGAGCTTGAGCTGCCGTCTCTACTTTGTTACGCGCCTGTTGGCGTCAGTTTAATCCTTTCAGAACCTCGGATGACACACCGATGCCATGAATGAATTACGGTTAGAGTGATAAAGAATGACACGATGCTCGTAGTTAAGACTGACTATACAGTTAGCTTCACTATACTAGTACGTTTTTAGTGATAAATACACTATACTGGGCGTGGCATGACGCAAATATTCCTAAGACTAACAAGTCTGGAAAAATTGGTCCGGCAGCTGAGTGGGGTTGTTTTAACTATTTCGCAGTAAAAACAAGACGTGGCTCGAGAAGAATGAACTAATTTGAATATCGAGCGCAGTTCTGCGAATCATCCTTATGCTCTTCTTATTCTTTTATTGTGCCTTATACAGAGTAACTGAGCAAGAATAAGCACCTCGTTTTTAAAGCAGTGCTATAGTCCTCCGATAATTCTCAGGGTAATGAGACACAAGCAACGTTTTTTTTTTTTTT
>JARGYV010112201.1:0-16480 GCA_029532675.1 Ornithodoros moubata | reverse complement strand
TTTTTGTATGTCTCCTTTTATTAAATGTTTACGAGAACTTGCTTTTCCCTTTTTGTCCATGAGAGTCACATCTCTTGCGGTGCAATTGTTGCTCCTATAGTTGCAGCGCACGGCGAGTTGTTGCAAGCGAAACGGCAACAACTTGTCTTAGTGCAAAGAAACCAACATATATCACCACCGCACATCACACTGTACCATGTGGCGTTGGTGGGCATATCATAATCATCGTATTTATATTGTTGTTGTTGTTGGTGGGCATATCGAAATCCAAACTCAATACGGCTCGTGCGCTTCCTCTTAATATAATTTCCAAAATATTTGCCGTTATCTCCTTTGAAGTGTGATTTACAAGTATAATTTAGCTATGCCTCTCGCGAGGAGGCATGAATCAGGTCACCTATCCCAGAACTCAATCAGTATTGCTTTGTTTCCCTCCCATACTGCCGTGGACTCTAGACTTAAGAACAAGAAGGTAAAAAACAAACTGCTTGTGAACTGACAGTAAAAGATGGTCGCACAAAAGACAACAAAATACATCCACTTCTTATAGTGCATTATTATGCGTCTTTATAGTCCCGTATCAACAATAACTTGTGTCACTAAAGCACAACTGACGCCATGTGTTAGTGAAAAGTTCGATATCCTTAGTTTTAGTCGTAGAAATTTTCGGTGTGCGTCCCATATCTGTCATGAGCATAACTAGAATGACAAGGCCACGTCATTATGAATAGGGCTATTGGGACATTGTTAAAACCAGTGCCGAGAGGAACAATGTGCTTCACCCAATTCTTGAACTGTTTTTATGTCATTCAGAATCCTCAAGCTAATGTCGCCATGTGTCAAAACATTTGGAAGTCCACATCTTTAGATAACCCGTACTTTGCGGACCCATGATGAACTGGCTTTTTCTTTTTCTTGCTGCACTGCAAGATGTAAACGCACGGATTGAACAGATGAGGAAATTAGCTTTTTTAGACGAGGTACTCGAAGACTACGACAACAGGGCTTGGCCAACATATGGTACAGGTAAGAATTTTTCTTTTCTATTTTACTTCATAGCTGACTTCCCTGTTATCAATGATATTATATAAAATCGTGATTTCGTGTAGTCAGATGAACGTCAGTATGAGCCGACCATGCGCTGGCGCACCCCATTATATTTGGTAATAATTAACATAAAATAATATAAACGAACGTGTTGGACGTCCCCGGTTCAGCACAGAACAGTAATGATGATATTTACCTCTACCACCACAGCGAATAGCCGTCGACCAATCTTTCCGTCTCAGAAAGCCCTCGGATCCCATTCCCCCTTGTGAGATTCATATATATGCCAGCATAGCTGCCAACGTCGAAAGTTCCAGTGCTTAGTGTCAGTATGGGAAATTATGTAGGAACGACTTGTCTATCGCCTACGCGCTGATGAAGGACTGTATAGGGGAGAGGAAGGAGGGAAATCGTAAGTGGGATTAGCCGACAGTTGTGTACCCGTCCTGTGAACTTGTCAATTCGTCTTTATGTTGACACACGTTTACTTGTGCGGTGTACTGCGTGTCTGTAATTACCACACCGTAGTTTAAGGATGATCCTCCCCAGGGTAACAGATTTGACCTTTGTGGCACTGTATACTCTCGCAGACGAAAGTATACCCAAGCAACAGAATCAGCAAGGGCCAAGCTTGGTACAAACTTGGCTGGCCAATGTGGCCTTGCTTGGCACGAGCTTGGCCAACGAGTTTACTGGGTACGGATCTGTTCCTTGGCCAACCATTGGCCATCGAATGTATTGCCGACCTTCTGTCAAATGCAGGGTAGAATCGGCTAACCCGCTAGCTTTTTGCTTGGCTCTGTTATGTGACCAAGTGTCAGCCAAATTTCGTTGCGCCTTGCACCACCCATGGTCGAACTGCCGTCGGCTGGCCAACTGCCAGCCGCTCCTTCTCCAACGCTCGGTCGTCGGCCATTGCTCGCTTGGGTAGCTCCTTAGCTCACTTGCAGTCCCGTCGTTACGAGATCGTTAAAAGAATTTAGAGTGATCCGTGAGCACAATGTTTTCCTGAACGCTTCCATAAAAAGACATTTCAGATAGGGAGCGGTACACATAAACGCAGAGGGCGGCCCCATTTCAACACAAGTTGGATTGGGGCTAATCCCTCTGGCTACCTCTCGACTCTTTAGTTCCGCCCAGTGGTTTAGCGGATGGCGTGGTCGTTCATATAGTTACTTGCAACTTGCTTGTTACTTAAGGGAACAGTAAAGTGAACCTCGAACTCATGTAACTTGTATGTTCCTCTGAAAGCTTATACCTTAGACGTCTCAAGTACCGAATATATTCCTTGATGTCCGTTACTTTTGTTGGAATCTTATTTTAATGATCGCCTCGTAAAACTAGGAATCCTGCGAGGGCTGCATGCTGTTTCACATTTTAGACATATGTGATCGCTTCAGTCTTGAGCTCTTAAAAGTTAATTGAAATGAGTTTTGAAATTGATTCAAAATAGTGTTTAAGAAATAAATATGCCGGTTTGAGTGAAAACGCCTTCTTATGGTGTCATATGTGATTATATTTCATTGTGCTACGTGGGAGCGTGGTGTGTTATATTTTCGTTTACTCTCCCTTTAAACTACAAGCTGGTGATTGTGAGTAACTACCTCAGTGCAACTTGGGTAATCCTTCATAGCAATACAACAAAATACCCTCTAGATTCGCATGTATCGGACCTAGACAAGTCAAATCTGTCAGTCGAAGTCTGTCATTCTTTCTCAAGGTGAGCCAACCCAGATTGTGACGAATATGTTCATCTATAACGTGGGACCTATAGATGAGGAAAATATGGTAAGTTATGCTGCACCAAGTTAATTAACTAACACCTTTAAATATTTAGAGTGCAAGCTCATGAGTGACAGCGTCTATACATCTCGTATAGGACTACACGCTGGATATCTACCTCCAAGAGACTTGGCAGGACAAACGACTCCGTCTTTCTCTTTTCGGTGTCAATGAGACACTCACGATAGGAGATGAAGGTGTTGTTGACAAGATATGGAAGCCGGATTTGTTCTTTGTGAACGCAAAAGAAGCGTACACCCACGATATTACAGTGCCTAACGTGTTGCTCAAGATATCGCCGGACGGATCGACAGTCCTCAACACAAGGTACTGTCGCCACTGCATGAGTGTGTGTGCTTCGGGATAGTACCAACGGCTCCATAGGTGAGATCGTAAATGACTCAGTTATGCAACTTAAGACATCGAAAGGTCGTCGGCACGCTGACTGCTTCCAAGGTATGACATATTACATCACACCTCAACCACCACCGACAGCCAGAGGTGGTTGATGCTGATCATTATTATGGACGAGATTCAAGACCCAATCCGCAGGCCCCTAAAACACAGGTCTCAAGTGCAAATCAATAATGACTGACAAAATTCAGGAAAAACTCCATTGTACTGGCAACGGACACATCAACCAATGGGCCTCCTTATAAATTTATTGTATGACTCCTGTACACCCCTTGTAAAAACATGTATGACTCCTTAGCAGAGACCATGAACTGCAACGTTAATGTTGGGAGTTCCCAAACGTGACACTGTTCGTTTTATTTTTGGCGCAGGCTTACGGTCCGCTTGTCCTGTCTTATGGACTTCCGACTTTATCCCATGGACAAGCAAGAGTGCCATGTGGTAATTCGACCCTGTAAGTGTACACTTCTGGTTTTACGTCATAGCCAGAGAGCTGCAATCAACTTGTCTTTTTCACGCTTTTAAGACGCCCACACCATGGACAAGGCTTCCCTTAAGTGGCGCGAAGCGAAACCTGTCCTGATTGAGTTTCCTGTGGAGCTTCCAGAGTACTTCATGGCAGATGCTTGGTCCAGTAACTTTATCCGGTATCACAGAACAGGTGACGCTTCTTTTGGCAGTTCGATGTCTCGTACGTAGATAAAGAAATCACCATAGTAATCAAGACGAGCAAATACAAAAGAAAGACAGGAAGGAAGAAATGTACAAACTAATTTTGATGTGAAATTTAAGATGAATGTATTGATGCAGACGAAGATATATATGTAGAAACAGGGAACATGCTACGATATGGTCTGTTTTGCATAAAGTGTCAACGCAGGTAGTCTTAAAATCAATAAACTATGCTGAACTGACGCTATGGCGTCACCTAAACCACTAAGCGAACTTCTAATTAAACTGCAGGCAATTTCAGCAGCCTGAAAGCGACGTTCGTCCTTACTCGTTGGGCCGGGTACCACCTGACCCATACATACTTCCCCATGATCTTGGTTGTCTTCATGTCATGGCATACCCTTTGGCTCAACGTGCATATTCCTCAAGCTAGAATGGTTCTTTCGGTGAACTGTGTTCTTACTATCGTTACCATCGCCAATGGTGTCCGCCGAGAGATTCCCAAGGTCTCCTACCTGAAAGCTGTCGATGTATGGATTACGGCTTGCATCCTCTTCATCTTTGGTGTCATTTTGGTGTCTGCTATGGTCCACTACATGTCCCGCCAGAAGCTCAGACCCCTCATCCTGAGGAAGGTCGATTTCGGAATCGCAAACGTTATTCACGTGAGTGTATCATTGATGTATTCAGAACGGAAATGTTAGGCTTGATATCTCACTGGCCCCACTGATTTTGTGAGTGCCAGTGAACGGCTAGGTCATAATATGGGTATCTCGTCCTCAAATTGAGTCCATTGAAGTTGTGAAGTGATGAACCATATCACATATGCCTGTCGAGTAAATTATTCGTTGATTACCCAGTTAAATTTTTACAGATTTACAAGCATGGAACACCATCGGACGAGTTTTTCGTGAAGCTCAGGAAAGCAAATAAGTTGGAACATCACAGAAATATCAAGCGATCTGAAGCGGTCGAGAGGACAGCGAGATATGTGTTCCCCATATGTTTCATGTTTTTCAACCTCGTCTACTGGCCTTTTTATACAGGGTACGCCCCAAGAAAAGGTACAAAACTTTAAAAATGACTAAATGTTATTTTTTCATCGAGAGTTTGCATTCAGTTAGGTGTATGGCAAGTGCGCCACCTAATTCTGCCATAGTTTTAGTGATTACTACAGGTGTTAATTAGGTGAAGAATTGACTGCCGTAATTGGTGAAGATAGGTCGGACTTAGATGCGGACTTAGACGGCTAGACTTAGGATGTTGTATAGGAAGTTGAATAGGAATCCAATCCATAAAAGTGGAAACCATACTGGACATGTCTCGCGTTTTGCAGAACGAGCGGCAATACAGTTTTTTAGGTGGCACTTTGGAGTTTCATTTTTCACTCGGCCGCATTCTTCTCTCCCTGTTTATCCCAGCCTGCTCCCTCTCGCGCTGTGCGCTTGGTGTGGTTCAAGGCTAGCGGCAAGTGTGGGACTTTCACCTAGCCCTAGCACAATAATCCGAAGTTTCGAAGAGCTTCGAAACGGTGACGTGCGTAGCGGGATCCAGCGACATGCAACAGTTGCTACTCCCGACAAAGCGACTGATATTCTAGCCCGCGTTTTCCAGAATCCCCATAGTCATCACCACCTGGGTGCAGCGGAGGCTGGAGTGTCTCCTTTTACAGTATTGAGGCTACTGAAGAGCTACGGGTAATAAGCGTACTATGATCGACTCAATTAAAGCCTGGTTCAGAGAGACTTCGAGAAGCGCCGAGACTTCGTAAACTGGCTCGTCACCAACGCCGAAGACGACAACGAATTCTACCGAAAGATCTTGTGAACCGATGAACCTATTTTTTTCGCGCAATGCACAGCTGAACTTTCATAACGCCCTCTATTGGTAGGAAGAAAGCTCACACTGGGTTATACTTACAAATCACTAGTGCCAATGATTCTTTAATGTTTAGTCCACCTGGCCCTCCAGGGCATTCCACTGCCATCGATCCGGACTCGTGTAGAGGAATATAATTTCTTCTACAAGTAGCTTCTCGATCCTATAGGGTCTGGCTGCCGTGGGTGTTGATTTAATGGGCATAATATTCTGGGATTCCGACTAATGGTACCACATTACGATGCACATGTTATGTTGTGCAGATTTTATTCCACCTGAAACATTTCGTTTTCAATTCTGTCACTTTTTATTTATTTATTTATTTCTGGGGGTATGGTTTTCATTCGTATTCGCACCCAAGCCACCCTCCGTAAAGCGAGCAACTATTTTGCACTGCGTAGAAAGTTCCAGGCGAGGTGTCTCGAAGAAGGAATGCAACATGCTTTAACCCACAAGAACGATCTTCACCAGCGGCATGGAAGATCCCTCGCCTCTTGCGTGGTTACTGGCTGGGAGATCGTGGCTTCGGGGCACACAATCGGCTGCGCTGTATGGTAGTTTTCCCGGGACTCCCCTTACGACCAGAAGCGTATGCTGGCACATTCTCCTTCGAGTGTGGGTTAAGGACATAACATTCTGCCATTGGCAGGTAGATCCCTCTGAATGTAG
The DNA here is from genome assembly GCA_029532675.1 of Ornithodoros moubata. Lineage (NCBI taxonomy): Eukaryota > Metazoa > Arthropoda > Arachnida > Ixodida > Argasidae > Ornithodoros > Ornithodoros moubata. The sequence goes on along the minus strand of JARGYV010112201.1, from coordinate 10,018 downwards.
TGATACGCTACTGTACACGCCAGCTATTATGAATATGGTAAATGTTCTACTCGAAGCGGTTGCCTCGGGAACACGTGCGGTGACAGTAGTGGTAGAGCGCTATCATCACTGAAGGCTTTGCAACCAACCGATGTGTCAAGCAGGGTGTGATATAAACAAACAGGAGCAGTGCAGAGTGCGCGATGAACAAAAATGCCAATTTTCATCATGGAGGCTACTGTTTTAATAATACAGAGTCTCATGAACTGAGAAGTTATCATTATTATAGCTGGTTCCTACCCGTCGTGGGACAACTGACACCATGAGCGACGCCAAAGTGGATAGGCCCGTCGATTAATTTTGTCCACTTGAGGGTTCTTCACCATGCGCCGAAATAGCGAGACACGTCGCACTGTACTCTACATCCCTCGCGGAAGATGGTGCGCATGACCACGGGATCAAACTCACGACCTCTGAATCGGAAGGCGAACACGCTACTGACCGGTCCACCGAGGCCGGTTGAATTGAGGATTTATTAACAGATAACCGAGAGGCGCGGAGAAAGGGACAACACGACAAGGATCCTCAGACACAGCTAACCTTTATTGGACGAAACCAGCCTTATATCCCCAACATGTGCTGGAGTGTTATCTGTTGATCATGCACCAGCTTGTCTGCGCAATGTCCCTTCTTTCGTTGAGGATTTATTCTTAACATATTCCGGTACTTGAAAACATGAAGAAGCGAATTATGTGCTATTAGAGCAAGAACGATTGCCACAAGCATCATCTTTTCTAAGAGACCTTGGCGCATCCTCGCAACCTGCTTACTTCATTGTTTCAGTGTGCGCATCAGAGCGAGAACAGATTCCTTTAATATGTCACTGCTTGACGGTTTCCTCGCCATGGTTTCATCCGCCTGCTGTTTTCCGCGTGTCGAAAAAGTTTCATGCTGTCGCTAGTCACAACCACCCACTTTCTGTGCTGCCTACCAAACCGAGCTTTAATAGGTACAGAGCCTTTCTCACACGATGGATATTTTGAACATCCTACTTCTTAGTATTGTCACTACCACCATACCGCTTCGCGTACGCTGTACCTATCTGATGTAAGTACATAATCTCAATTGTAGTTTTCTGCAGAGTACAAGCTAAACTTGATTAGATCGGATCAATCAAGATGGAGATGGGGTTTAACTAGAGTAGGGAAGTCTACCATTGCTTCTGGTTTGAGGTTTCGTAATGGTGGAAATCACGAATGCATATAAGGCACTCCACAGACCGCTGCGGCCTGCCGCAAGAATATGGGCTTATGTCTCTCAAGAAAAAGGCGCTATTATGTGCAAAATTTCTGTAGGAAATCAATCAGGCCACATTACAAAGGTACTATAAAGACTCGTAGGATCTGGATAAAGACGTAAGATAAAGACTATAAAGCCTTTACAACGTAGTGTCTTGAGAAGGTCGCTGGAAAGTTGGAAGTTGAATGAACGACTTGAATCACGATATATCCCATTCAGAAAAAAATGTCCGATTGAAATTATATCAATATTCAGTGATTTTTTTATATATGATATATTTTTTCAGTTACGTATTTTCGTATGACAATTGTCTAAATATTGCAAGTGAAGCAACTATATGTCCGTATCGCCGGTCTTTTGTCACTGTTTCGTGTCACGTTCTACGCAACGGTCAACCTTAACCATCATGTTCTATATCTTCCTCCTCTTCTTCTGCCTTCTCCTCCCTGGCCATTAATCAGCGAGGAGCTTCTTCTTCTCTTACAATCTCTCTCTCACTTTAGTTTTCATGTTATTCTTTATTCATATCTGCCTAGCGCTTCAGGCCATATAAGATTCCACCGAAAATTCTCCAGCCTGAACAAATCGGAAACAGTTGCCACAGTTGCAACAGTTGTCACAGGTCAAGTGATCTGAAACCTGTCGATCATTTGCATACACTCATTAATTACGTGAGGCGGAGCTAACTAACAAACCCGCCGTGTAGAGAACTTTCAATGAAGACTGTTCCAGTAGAACAAAACAATACGGAAAAAGGGTGCCCAAAATGTGAGTTCACATCTGCCATGAACTATGTAGGACTACAAATGACAGAGAAGGAGAGGCTCATAAGGACGTCGTCGTCGGCAGTTATCCCCCGAAACATGCAAATACAAGGAGCATGCCATTTCTCGACAGAATCATTGAAAATTATGACAGAAGGGTGTGGCCGACGTTTAACTCATGTGAGTCATATTTCGTACCGCTACTTCTCATCAGCAGTGTTATGGGATTGTGATGTTATTGTTTCGTAGCTAAGCCAACAGAAGTAGACATCGACATCTTAATCAACAACATGGGACCAATCGATTCCTCCAACATGGTAATAGAAGTATTGTTTTGAGAGGTATTTTCTGCGGCTCCTATTATTCACAATAGGAACGCAGAGTGATGAATGCTTCTTTGTAAATGTTTTACTGCAATGTACCCCTGTACTCCGCAACAACTGGGTGTTGCATCTCTTCGCGAACAGAAATTCAGCACAAACATCTATCTACGGCAATCGTGGTACGACTCAAGGCTGAACCTTATTCGGTTCGGAATCAACGATACATTGACCTTGAATGCTCAAGAAATCGCCACCCAAATATGGGTCCCAGACCTATTCTTTCCAAATGCCAAAAACGCTGGAGTACAGAAGGTATCGGTGCCAACGAAGTTACTGAAGCTCTCCCCCGACGGACGTGTCTTGTATAGCATGAGGTATATACCTATAGCTTTATACCTACCGGCGCAGCGTTACAAGCCCGCGCTGTTTAACTTGGGTTCTGTAAATGTTCCGGTTCCTGATCTCGCTTTGCTTTACAACTATGACTATTCTTTCACATATCAGGTTGAACTTACAACTGGGATGCTTTATGAACTTTCGACTCTTTCCATTGGACACGCAGAAATGCAGCATAATAATTCGTTCATGTAAGTTTGTATTCATTTTACGCTACATGGTTGGAGTGAGGCTGCATAAAAAAGAAAGAGAGAGTGATAGACATTTATCTTTCATATCTACGGAACGTCACCATACTGAATCATGCAGACGCTTATGCCGTAAATGAAGTTCTGCTTCGCTGGAAACACGAAGATCCTATTGCCCTCAGGGAGCCTTATGAGCTTCCAGAGTTTGACCTTACAGAGTATTACAACACGAGCTATACAAAAACACTGCCAGCTGGTAAGGTACCACTAGTCCCCTTTAATTTAATTATAGACCTGTAAACGAGTGCTGTTCGTTCTTTTTAAAAGGCAAGTACAGCTTCCTCAAGGCTACCTTTGTACTAGAACGTCAACGTGAATACCATCTTATATACGCCTACCTTCCGACCGCTTTTATCGTCGTCATCTCTTGGGTCTGCTTGTGGCTAAACGTCAATATACCTCAGGCCAGAGTCGCCTTGGGAGCTGTAACCCTTCTCTCTGTCGTGTCTATCGCCAGTACGGTTCGTGGTACAATACCCAAGGTGTTCTACCTGAAGGCCATTGATGTCTGGTTCGCCGTATGCACCATCTTCATTTTCTCAGTTCTTACATGCTCCACCATCGCCCATTATCTTGTTCGATTAAAGATGCGAAAGCGCTGGGTTCGCAGGATCGACCATTGGATCGTTTCCACATATCACGTACGTATCATAAGCTCCACAGTAGTACTTCTGACTATCATCGTATGAAATATACTATATTTCTGACATATCGATAACAAATAACATACTGAGGCACCAACGCAAAAAAAAGACCACTGTCCAGTGCTGTGTACATAGTGCTGTGTGTCCTTCATTAACCCACTGTCCAAGCTTTTTTTTTCTTTTTTTTTTCAAGCAAGTGCTTCCTCTTACGATCAGTGCAGGGTACGACGTTTTCTTTAAACCATCAGCGTACCTGTGAAACTCGTATTGATAAATGATGACACGAAATATTTCAGAAATTACGCTATGGTCACCAAGTGGACGACCTCTTAGTTGTCATGAACAAGAACAACAAATTGGAACACCACCGCAACATCAAAAGAAGCCAGGCCGTCGACAGGACGGGCCGCTATATGTTTCCCTTGTGCTTCGCATTGTTCAACATCGTCTACTGGCCATTCTACATGCTCCGATCTTATAAAGAATACAATGACTAGCTTGTATCAGTAAAACCACGTAATCGAAGGTAATCGAAGCTTACCCAATAAATCATTGTTGCTTTGTTAATAAAATACTAGACCTCATAGTAAATGTTTTTACGTTGTTCTTTTTCCAATCGATATGGGCACACGAGAAGAGTCTTGAAACCCGCTTCATACAATCTTTCCTCTAAAGATAGAGTGTTCTTGTATAATCGGTATGGCATGGAAATTATAAAAACAAATTATGGAGAGAGTAGCTTCCTTTTATGGGTAACCGGCAGCTCCAATCTTCTTTTGTGCTGCGCTATACACAACAGAGTATCTTGAAAATTAAATTTTAAAAATCCTCGCGGAAAATTTAGATGAATGTGTAATTTGTCTTCGTTCAATCTATTCCGATGAAACATTGCAAGAAAATAACATGAATTACATAATGACATGAATAACAGGACACCGTACAGATGTAAGGGTAGATTTACCCCGAAGGTTGTGAGCAGCGGAGAGCAAGGAGCGAGAAAATGAGACAGAACGTGGAAAGCGCTTTGTACGAAGTGCTGTTTGTGAGCGGTTTCAGAAATCGAACGGAATAGAGCGGAATAATTTCATTTCATTTCATTTCATTGTTTATTTTCAACTTGCCCATTAACAGCCGGAATCTTAATAATGGTGCACGCACCAGATAGTAAACAAAAATGTAAGTAACAAAAGCAGTCAGTACAAAAGGAATATAACGAAGAAGGACGCATAAAAGGTAGAAACCTATTATGAATATTTACAGAAGCAGAACAACACACTGACTGTGACCGTGACAATGACCGTGATCACGTGGGCGGCACATTTATCAAGAACAACGCCACCATATTTTCATTGTAATATTGAGAGGTTTTCCACAGGAGCCAGGATCCACAACAAATCTTCCAAAACCCTTACTTCCCCGGGTTACTTCCTTAAACCGAAAAATTTATCAAGGGGCTTCTCTTGATCTACTCTGTCCCAAGGGACCAGTATGCAAGGGCGACTATCAAGGGTGGCAGGCTGAGAATGTAGTAAGAGCACTTTTATTTGCAGTTGAGGAATTTCAGCAGTTCAGCATTTGTTAGCCCGCCGCAGTCCAAGTGGACTGAGCGTGCGTTACGACAAGAGCTGAGGTGATGATACTTTGATGTAAAGGCCACATTCAGTCGTAGCCTGTACCTGGTAGACTTCACTGGATCCGTAAGATCTGCAAGTTATCAAAAGAAAGTCTGGCTACTCCAGGCCCGCTATGTCAAAAAGAGAAAAGGTCAACTACTGCAAAGGAGGGGTGCAAAAGATTACGAAAATGTTGAGATGCAGGAGGAATGCGACAGGAACAGGATTTATAAGGAATCAGATCAACGCCTGCCAATGAACCTCCTATCTTTTGAGACATAGAAATGGTAGCCCCTTTTTGCCTATCTTCACTATCTAATTATATAAATTATGGTTATAATTTATAGTTATATAAATCTAATTTCCTCGGAGGAGGTATCTTCTTTTAGAGACGGAGGACGTATTGGCGTGAGCGTGTGTGTGAAAGACGCCCACGTAAACATGGCGCGACACTATTTGCTTAGTACTGACTTGTGTGGTCCTCCAGTCATGTTTACTTCAAAGCAAGACATCTCCAGTTCTGCAGAAAGTTCTGCAGTTCTGTGGGGAAAATGGACCCATGTTGAACTTACCCAAGTTATCCCCAGGCATGAGTTCCCGCACGCGCAAAAACTGGATCTGCATCACTGCATGACATGAGTAAGTCCTAAGACCTACTGTTCGTTGTTCTAACAGCATCAGTACATATCAGAGTTCCTGCTTGTCCTACTTTTCCGCACTGTGTCCTCTCATTATTATCATACCATAATTGCTGTTGTAGTTGTTTTGGAGCACTCTACTTTATTTATTACCTTTTCTTTACGAAAATAAACACGCTGAATCTGTTTTGTTTTGTTTTTGTTTGTCTTTTTCCTTCTTTTTCAGAGACATGTGTCATCGCAGTGACATATATCCGGCAGGAAACAATGATTTGCCTTCATAACCCCTTCAGTCAAAAACAATTCACAGACGTAATGCCTTGCTCAGTCACCCGAAGTGTTTATGCACGGGTTTATATTGATGAGGATACAGTTGATTGGGTGATGTCAGTTGCTAAGTTCCATTATTTCCCTCCAGCTTTTACGCTTATGCGTGACATCGACTTCAGATGTTAAAGGATGAGGTTATGGCGCCATCTACAAAATGGACTTCTTTTTACCATCGGGTTCGCGCTTTCTGGACGCGGAAGAACAACCGAAAGGTAAGATTGTAGGCGAGTATTTAGTTAACAAATATAACCTGAAAGCATAAGGATGTAGATAGCTAAATAGCAGCCAACGCTAAAGCTAAATCAAAATGTTCTCAGTCAACTCGAATCCGCCTCACACTTATAATAGAACCATTTGTGAAATGTGACTTGCGAAGTGAATCATACATTCGTAATTTGGCCTTCTTTATGATATTATAGTATGAGTTGTAGCAATGGAATAGCACACCACAGGTAAAAAACGCATCATCGCTAAAATGTAATTGTTGTTTGTTTAGCGAGAGATGTAAACATTGCCCTGGCCTCCTCTTTGCTTCCCCTTCAGGACTAATTTATGCGAATTTATTTTAAAGATACATGGCCGTGTTGACTTTCCCGCCTAAAGTTTTATATTTTACCACCGCTCATAGATGGCGTACAGAGCACAGTGGCTTGATCCACGACTATGCCGCGCTTCCACGTTAAAATGGATTTTATCAACGTGTAGTGCACAATGATGCACCACCACAAATCACGAACGTAAATCCTGTTATACCCATGTGCAGCTTGACAGAGACATGTACTCACAAAAAGTGCAGCTCTTTTAAATCCATGCACCTGTTTCGGTAGGAAGGAAAGCTTCTTTTAAAATTTCACCATCCAAACGCACCGCCACAGGAGTTCCATTTGGTAACGGCTCAGAAAGCTGTGAAATAAATTAAGCTTCTCCAACGTACAGGGCACACGTCATCGAGGAAAGATGTGGACCTGTTGCTGGGGCATGTAGGGGCCCAATGTTTCAACAGGAAACTTTACGTCAGTTGCCAGGTCTCGATGCTGTTTTTCAAGACTACGACAAGAGAGCATGGCCAACATACGGAAAATGTGAGTGTAAATTGTTTCATGCCAAAAGCGCTACTATAGTAAGGCTATAGTGTTACTATAGTAACAGAAAAACTTGAAAATATGAGTAAATTACACCTTTCATGGCTACCCCATAGCGTGCCCATCTTATGTCGTAAAAAATAAGTAAATAAATAAAAGAAAAAGAAAATAGTCGTTGATTCCTGTAAGTTCTCAGATAAACTTATACTGGAACTTGTAGTCAACGAAAAATATCACTGCATACGCTGGACATACCTAATGTTCAACTATGTTTGCAGGTTACTTAATGTTCAACTATGTCTTCAGCTTTTGCACTAGTTTTGCCGGATGTGGTTCTCAGAGTCTGTATTGTGTGCTTGCACTCTGAGATTCAACATGCTTACCAATGCTTGCACCGATCGCTGACTTTGACATCTGAGAGTTTGTCATATATGAGGCAATGAAAACAAGGTACAATGGATTAGAAGTCAAGGATAGAGCACATAGCGTTTGATAAAATGATAAGATAATATGAACGTTGATTCTGCATCAGATACTGGTACGGCTCAAAAGCAACGACACAAAAAAGCTATCTCCGCATTGCTTGTGGGGCCCTCTCAGCGTACATCTTGCAATATATAACTTGTTATCTGATCCGTCAACTGTATGACACGTGTTTTTGTGAAAGCTGTTGTCTGTGACCAGTGTTCAGGCAAACGTGCGTGCTGCACATAAGGCTCTCTCTGTTTGTGTGCGTGGCCTTGTTTCTGTGGTCTCTATCTTATTTACGAATCCATGACAGTAGATTACTTGTACTTTTAACCATCCTTCATCTACCGCTATCATTACTCAAGAAACCAGGATAATGTTTTGAATATGTTCTTTATGTTCAAAATATGAAAGGTGCTTCGTTCTGTGTGCTTAAGACAATACTTGGGAGAAAGTGTCAAGGTCGTTTTTACTAGAGCAACTTGAGGGATTGAAATTAGCTACTTAGCACTGTATCCAATGGTTGAATATTAGCCCTGCGCGACACTCGTAATTTCGAGCGCGGGTTTGAGCCTTTCTGATAATCGGCTTGAACTGGGCTCGTAAAATCTGAGCTCGGAAACTTTCGGGTACATATACTCGGTATTTTTCTTTTTCTTGCGTGTATTACTGTGCTACCGTATTTTATAATATTTGGTAACAGGCGATATACCCGAACTCGACTCGAATTCGTCTCGTGCTCAAAAATTTAACTATTCGCATACGCCGGTTGAATACGTATCACTATCTCCGAGGTCTCACACCGAAATCCATGTACGTAATCTATTAAGCCTTTCGTATGCCTTTTTCCAGATGAACCCACGTACGTGACAGTCAATGTTCGCGTGAATACACTAGGCCCACTCAACCCCAACGACATGGTAAGCCCACATTTCTGAGGCATGCATTTCGTTACATGCTTCATTTTTACAGCCGTGATCTAGACTAGTGATCGCCAGTTGTCTGACATTCTCTATCTAGGACAGTAGCGCCTTTCGAACCACACTCATCAGTTTCATCAGGGCAGGTGTTGTGGAAAAATTTTAACGGTGCACAGATTTTAAACAGTGGACACTAAAAATAGCAATGAAAGAGATTCATTATACTGGGGTGGTCAAACGCGGGCTCGCGAACTCTCATTCTCCATTTTTTCTTCACTATATCTCTCTCTGTGTTTCATCATTTCGTATACATCGAACTTGTTGTTCTTCGTATCAAAATAATATGAAGATGGCAGTCCTGCATCGTTAGAACTGACTACTCCAGTACTATTAGGGAAACATGCCACTAATGCTGTAGCGTTCAGAAAGAAAACGATCAAGGAATTCGATCGAATTTGTTGTTGTTTTTCTATCACTTGTGGTTTAAACCCAATAACAGGGTTTAACGTTTAATACTCAACGAATCATTTGTAAGCAAGTGCAGCAACTAAGACAAACACGCAAAAGCAGGACTTCGACATGGACATGTATCTTCGGCAATCGTGGAAAGATCCGAGGGTAAATTTTCGAAAATTTGGCATCAACCGAACAGTAACTCTCAATGGAGAACACATAACGAATCGACTGTGGAAGCCGGACCTCTTCTTAGCCAATGCCAAGGACGTGAGAACGCACAGTGTCACTATGGCTAATGAACTTGTCAGAATTTCACCGGATGGACAGATACTATTTAGTATCAGGTAAGTTGAAAATATGGCATCTATATTGAACAGTTAGGAAACAGGTGAGCTGCTGATATTTACGAGGGGCGTCCCATATGTTCTCGGCGTGACACAGAGTGGGTGCGAGCAGAGACACGAAACATTATTATGGCTCATGGGCACCTTTTAAGATCCGCGCCATCAAAAAATAGCGCATGCACACGACACGGTTTTTCCCGAGCGACCGCCGGCAGGCCCCCATCCTCTCCGTCAAACTGAAATGGAGAAAGTGAAGACACGTGCGGTGATTGAATATTTGTCTTCGAAGGGCCCTAACTCCGGCAGGCATCCACCAAGACATAGTGGCAACATTGGGACGGGGCCGCGGAATTCAAGCGAGGACGAAAGAGTCTCCAAGACGTGGTCAACCATCCAGCATATTTGCCAGATCTGGCTCCATGGGACCACCATCCGTTCCCCAAGGTGGAAAAGGAACTTTCTGGTGTTCGCTTTTCCACGGCTGATAATGTCATTGATACTTTGACCCGCTTTT
>JARGYV010112171.1:21766-55295 GCA_029532675.1 Ornithodoros moubata | reverse complement strand
GCTTGTTGCTCCATCTTCTTCTTCTTATTGTATTTTACTCCCGTGGTCGTCCGCACCATCTTTTGTTTGACTATATATATATATATATATATATAGAGAGAGAGAGAATAAAAGGCAGGTGGGTAGCGATGTTCTACCCCCCATTTACAAAGCTTTCCATCTGTTCACCATCCACTATTACTTAAAAAATAAAAATCTCCATAGCCAAACTTTGTGTCACAGTCTGACTTTTGTCTGTTTTTCCTTCAACAGGCAACCCAGTGCATATTGACACCGGCCGCCTGATTATGCGCTGGCTCATTAAAATGTATTGGGGAGCAGCTCTTGAAAAGAATCGCGTACAAGGAACTCTGACGCAATATAGGAGACAATGCTCCTTGTGCAGACAAGGCGAGACTCAAAAGCTTTGCAATAGTCACTGTTTCCGCAGCACTTGAAGCGCGACAAAAGGACCAAAGTTTCGAGGGCTTTCGAGTGGTCGTCTAAACGAGAAGCTCGGCAGCGAACATGGTCCCGTCCTGTTGCCAGTATCAAGTGCGCACATGTGATGGCAAACGTTACAAGTTCGGAACAGAACCTTGAAATAAACGCTATATGTTATGGGCATGGATACTAATATGCTGTTAGTCCCTTTCTTGTCGGGTACAGTTACTTCAATTTGTAGTCTTGTCAGTCCTGAAACTGATGGTGTAGGTGGCTTTAGGTTTCCGAATGGGCTAAGTTGTTGTGCGAATATGTCGAATACAAGGCACAAATAGGATTCTGTTTCATCGACAGCAGTGAAAGCGGAAACCGGGATTCAGAACCGTTAAACTTTGTATACATTCACTTCCTAGTCACCAACATCGATACACGCCGTCATTTGTGACTGTTGGAGTTGTTGGTGAGGCAATTTCAGGAACTGATAAAATCAAGTCAGAATTTAAGGAGAGCTCAACTCATCTTACATGCGAATCTGCATACGGGAAACTGGACCTATAATAGGAAAAACATGTCAAACACCGTGCCAGGTAAGATTACGTTGATTTAGGTAGAAAGATTAAATGCAGACGTATGGTACAGCAGATGAAAGTTACTTTGCGAAACATGCGCCAAATGAAACTAAATCCGTGCGAAATGATCAATATTTGGAGAAACTGGGTCCATGTGGAAATGACAGGCTGAAAATGGCACGGCATAATTATGGCGAGTTCATTTCGAAGTGGGCTTCGCTGCAGAGCAGAACGAAATTTCACAGTGCCTTTGAGATGGCCTTACTCGATTTCTGAAGAAATACGAAAGCAAATTACTGAATACAGTATATATATGAAAGACGGCAGCTCCGTAGCGAAGAAAGTCGGAGCCCCAAATACGAGTATGCATGCTAGCGAGATACCCGAGACTGTTTCGAATCGTAAATACTGCGGATGAATATTAGTACCGTAGCTTAATAGCGAGAAATTCCGCACGTAAACATCCGTAACAGGTAGCTATGTACTCGCGTTTCGAAACGTAAAAAAAAAGAAAGAAAAGGAAGCTGAGACAAATTGTAAGAAAACAAAAGGCGCAAACGACGTCAGCTTTTTACATGTCTACTGGGAGGCTTAATTCGGCCTAGGGGATTAAGTTAAACTAATTCAATTATTAGCTATACGCAATTGTATTTTCGTGACTCTTCTTTTTGCCTTTTTACGTTCCTCTTAAGAGCCAATCAGACCTAACAGTCGACAATCCATCATGGTGCATTCTGCTGCTCGTTGTAGTGATAGCAGCGCCAGCAAACTTTAGCAGACGACGCTATGCAGACACAACTGTAAGCGCCGCGCAAAATAGAATGAAAAGGGGAAGAAACGAAAACTGTGAATGTAGTTTTTGCTTTTCCCTTCATATTTTTCTACTGCAACTGTTGTGTACGATGGATTGACATTTCCCTAGCTGCACAATGTACTGAAAGTCGGGTGCAATAGGGTTGGTCGTCAGGTGTCTTGACTGTTTGTCGATGCCCCTCTTACGTGCGCCAAGCTACAAGAGCAATCTTGATCAACCCGTCCACCCCTAATATCGGACCAGTCCACCCTAACCCGAGTTTCAGTACATTGTACTGCTTGGGTTAGTATTTTGGCGATAACGCAGACACCTGGTCAGCCTCTGAACTGATGATTTTTGAACTGCAGATCCCGAATGCGTACGTGCTATGGCTTACCAATTCTGATAATACGAGAGACACATCCCGACACTTCTTTCTTCTCTTTTTCGCAATAATACGTGAGAGTACGAACTACAGACATAGGAGTAAGAAGGGGAAAATAGTGTGAGAGAGGGCAGAGTTTCAACGATGATCGACTTTTGTGACTCGAGGCGCCGCGTAATTATCGTCGAATGACGTCGGTTCCTTCCGGTTCGCTCTCATAAGCGCAACGATACCCACTTCGGTGGCACTGCGTGCTTTGGAGTCTCCCATCATCGCCTTTCGGACTATTGTTCCCTTTAGGCCATCACACGCGGTCGTGTGCACTACTGCATATCTCTTAAAGCATCGATCCCTGAGACGTGCCGCGATCCGGCTATTGTCTCAACGGAAGCAATTTGCAAGTCGAATTCTGCCGAGTAAATGGACGGAATATTTCCAATCGTGTTACGCAGCATACATGGCACAGAAGCTGGAAATGTGGAAACGTAAGAAACGCTGCGCGGGAGCTAGTTTCGTGTTTCGTGCCCCTGTATTGCTGAATGCACGATAAAAGAAGTGAACAGTTAACAAGACGGATGGTCTGTCAGAGATAGGCTGATGATATTGATGATGATCGTTGAAGGAAAACATGTTAACTGTCCAAGTTTCAACGTCAGTAGGACAGAACATCAGAAGCGAGCGTGGCAACGGATGCAAAATACTGGCACCGTGTGTCGGTGATTTCCGGCGCACGTCAAAATATCTCCAGGTCGTCTAAATTATCCGCAGTCCTACCTTCTGGAGTCGCTCATTATCACAGTTGTTACCCGTAAACCCGTACGTAAACCCACCAATTATTATTATTAGTAGTATGTGTATGCGCAAAGGAAAAGCGCATGAAATTATCCTTCCTTCTTGCGGGGACTCCGCTCGTACACCCTTTATGACTATCAGTTAATTATTCTCCTGTATGTACTCGCTGATCTAGAAATTAACGTTCAGCGTAACATTCATGAGATTACAACATTCGAGAAGAATGTTGCTTCTCCTGACGCTATAGATGTTGCTGCCCAAGAGGCCCATGAAGTATGCTCGCGGAAAGCACAGCGCGTCGGGTGTCTTGAGCTCGAGATGGCAAAGAACTTGGGCAGAACTCGCTGCTGTACTAAACGCTCCCTCTGCTTCTACGCTGGTCAGGACAAAGGTTTGCAAAAAGTTGTACACGTTCGCCAGCAACGGTCTCGTCCCCCTCCACTCATGAGGAATGCCGTAGAAAAAGTCCTAGCGCGAGTCGTGCACCGTCGCCGAGACTTCATCCGCTCCAGCCGTAATGGCGGCTTACGGAGGTTACAGAACAGCTCCAGGTGCTCCAGTCCCATGTTTTGTAAAACCTCGAAAAGATTAAAAAAAAAAAAAAAATCCCGGAACTTCGGGCTTCTATGAAAAGCTTCGGAATTTCGGGAAGGTCCTGATGACGATGATGATTACGGCGGTGAAGAGGATATGGCGGTGAATTGATGGTCGTAGTCGTGAAGAGGACTTTGTCCAAGTGCGCACGCCAGGCCGGTTTCCTCAAAGAAACAACAACGTAAGGACACTCTGAAGTGAGCTGCTGTATCCCAGGGCCCGAAGAGACAGGCAATATGGAAGAAGCGGCTATCGAGGGTAGCAAGACGTGACGATAGTTACCGTCTTTCGTTATTTCTACCACAAAGGTGACCAGGTCTAGAATGGATTCCGTGACATTACGGTGGCGTCGAAACCCGGATTGTTCTCGAGGGAAAAGACCACGACTCTGGAGCCACCACTCAATCTTCCGCAGCACCACACGTTCCATTATTTTCCCTTAGCAGTTGGTCAAGGTAAATGGGAAAAAGGATAACAGCTGGAATGGTTGCTTCTCAGTTTAAGCAGTGGTAAAACTTTACTAACTTTTCACTGCGTAGGAACCTTGCCTTGTCCAGAATAATGATTGTAGACATTCAGCAGGACTTCCAGGGAGGCAGGCCCCACCCTGTATTCAAAACCTGCCTTCTCGAAGTTATCAGACGTACCATGAGAACTGCGTAACTTCCACTACTGTTCTTCTGCCCTCCGTACTACTTTCCACTTCTCCATATTCCAGGACATCTCCTGAAGAGCTCTCCCTGTGAATGGCCACAAACGCCTTCAATGCGGAGACCGTGTAAAAAAAGAAAGCAGCTTCGTCTGCAACAAAACGCTTCAGTTATCCCAAGAGAAATCTTCAGAATCATTTCCTCGCTTCAGCGGCCGTGAGGAACAAATGGGACCTCTTCGCGTAATAACCTTGCGTCAGTGTAAACTGAATGCTGGGCGCTCTTCGACTAACGCATCGACTCGTGGGTGCGAAGCTGGAGTTAAAGCTGCACGCTCACGTGCACACCGAGTCATTCCTTTTTTTTATTTTAATCTTTATTGATTTATTTATTTTCTGTTATCATTCCTTTTCTAATATTGTAAAGGGTGCTTCCCTGTCTTGACCTTCCAGAACAATGGAGGACCTTTCATTGAGTAGCACCGCTCGTTCGCCGCATAAGTTATACTATAATGAGAGTTTACTGGGGATGATTGACGATGTAAAGCGAGCCGCTTAAATCTTCTCCGCCCTTACTGCGTTTTTTTTTTTATTTTATGGTATTTCAGCCGTGTTGAAAAATGATGCAACAAGCTCAGTTTCGTGGCTTGCGCCGTGAGTAACGCGTAGAAACTTGCGAACTAGCCGTAAGTTAAACTCAACTGCTCATTCTCTGGATTGTTTCGCTCTCCATGGTCGTTAGTCAAGGTACACATAAAGAAAGACAGGGCTGATACGATGATCACAGGCTGAGTTTTCAGGAAGATATGTGTGCTTTATTGTGCACGACTTTCTGAGAGTGTATATTGATATCATAATTGATAATCGCCGATCCATAGTTACAACGATGCTGAGGTCTACTGTATCGTATGTGCAGGGGAAAACGGCGATGATCGATGGTAGGCATTTCAATATAATCGAGTTGTTGGGAGGTTGGCTTGAGGTAGCTGTCTTTTTTCTGGAAGCTGTACAGCGACAAATAACAGGAAGAATAATGCTTGGCCATTTTACGTCCGACTTTATTCATCCATCCGAGGAATAACTGGACTCAGAACGCTGACCGGGACAAAAGTCTCCGTTCATTTCTCCAACTTCATCAGCTACAAAAAGGCACACCCTATAAACTTCAGTGTGGCACAGTGCCACGTACTTCTTCTTCTTCTTCTTCTTCCGTACTGTGCCGCGGCGTTCGACATCAAAGACACGCATCACCCACGCCACACTTCACCCCCTTGATCCGTAACAGCAGCCAAAGTGGGCGAAGCTCTTTCAACAGCAGCGATAGAAGCTCAACTCGACCTCGACGGACATTGAGACCACGTCGAAGCCCGTTGCAACATCAGCGGCACAATCTGAAGAGCCTCCCCCAGAGGCCACCCAGGTCAGTCAATAGATGTGCTTCTATACGGCCTACGATATTCACACTTCATTTGGATAGACTGTTTTACCTTGTCTGGTTGTGTGCTACCTTCTTTTCGTTCTCATTTGCTTTTTATTTTATTTTTTATTTTCTTGCAGACGGCCTCCGTTTGTAAAAGCGCAGAGTTTGTCGTCTGGAAAGGTGTGTCGGATTTTCCGAACTCAAAAGCAAGATAGAGGTGAGAACCGTTGCAGAAGCGTTGCTCACAAAGGCGGCGCTTCTGTGTCACATTTCGAGGAGGAGTGCTTAACCGAAGGCACCTTATTTGCGTGGATTTGAATGTACCCTGCCTAGTAATACGATCCAGTGGGGTTGTGCTGACTCTGAGGCGTTTGAAGCGTTTACTGTAGCGGCTGAGATGCTTAAGAGGGCGAGACACTCGGGATTAAAAATAAATAAATAAATAATGATAATATATGTTCGTCTGCTTGTGCAACGTGTGGAATAAGTGGCTGGATGCATTTTAGAATGAGGATTCCTAGCCCCAGTGATTATTTTGTTCGAAAAGATTGGTCAGAAGTGATCCATAGCACTCGCCTGCGTATATATTACTTGATCAGAAGTGAAATTTGTGCTAGAACGCCGGGATGACGACGGTGCTAAGAAAATGAATAAAATAAGTGAAGAAAAAGAGTGTGTAGTGATGCACTTTACACTGGACTTCTGTAAAGAGCTGGAAAGTTGCCCTATGCTCGACTGCGGGAAGCGCATGTGCTGTATTTCCGACCTTTAACGAGTAGACGAGACTTTTAATGAGAAGCTGTTTAACGTATCTCACGATCTGGTTTCATAATTCAAAAGTCCCAGATTCCAAATAAAATTAAAGAAAAATATGCTTTAAGCACTGTCCGTCAACGCCGTCTTGACGAACGTGCAGTGTAGTCTAATATAAATAGAAGTGAAAAGAGATGGGCACCGAGCAACGCAGCCAACTTTCCAACAGCCCTTACGCGCAGAATCGTACCAAATTCCGCGACGCCACATTAGCTTTCACAGAGCGACGCAGCTTGTCTTCGTGCCGCGTTGATTTCCTCATTTGACGTTTCTCATCTGGCTCTTATTTCCGCCCAGAGCATTTGCTTATCGCCAGGACGGTACAGTTTGGACAAGTGGAATGGCGCGTCGTTTGCTGGGGCCATTTTGAGATGCCTTTCACGGCTAGAGCGGCGAAACACGCCAAGAGGACTGCCTTATTAGCGACGCTCGTCGGACGTGCTGTGTTAGGAGGGAAAATGGGCCAGGTGTGTATCATGAATGGCCAATCACGCCTCAACAGCAGGAAACGAAAAACGGACTCATACAGCTTCCGCGCGCGAGCAGACGAGACACACTTATGAAACCAAATCAAAACTAGAATCGCTCCTTTTTTTCTTTCTTTTCAGGCGGAAAGCAGACGTTGAAGTGTACAGCGAAGACGACTAAAGATGTTTCCGTTGCAGACGACGACTTGTGCAACAAGTTGCCACTTCAGAGTAGGATCAGAGGCAGAGACATCTGGAAGGTTCGGTTCTTGAAGCTTGAAGGTGCCCAGTATAAATCATTATTTCGGAGGGTTGGTCCAGCCATTTACGGGGTCATGTAGCAGCATGTGATTTGCGACCCGTGTTACCGTTTCAACAATGCCTTTAGTTCTCTCTGACGTTCGCTAACTTTTGACCCACAAACGGAGGTTTATAGGCTCCGCAACACTCGCCGGGGTTACCGGCGCAAAAGCCACATAATATAAAGAGGCGTGAAATTCATCGTCGCTAATAACTGTTTTCGAAGCTCTCCACATATAAAGTCGTGCAGATACCCGCGCCGCTTTGCGTAGCACCATATGCCCTACAAGAAGGAGACTCGACGTCGGGGCGGCTATTAAGCTGTCTCTCGACGCTCAAATCTTATATGACAGCTGACATGAGAAAGTGAAGGCACGATATACATTCGAGCCTTTACCGCAACTTCTTGATATGCATTCCGCATGGTAGGTGCTGTGCATGTTTCCGGCAAGTCGTTAAATATCTCCACTACTGATCCGAAGCTTTCAGGGCAACGTAATATTTTTTTACGTGAACCCCTCGATGCGATCCGAACCTCTTTAGCAACGAAGTCACGTATTTGGAGGGCACTCTTACCGTCCTTTCGTGCCTCCTCCTTCCACAGGGCACATTCATGCCTAAACATTAAGCAACATGAAACAGCGACTATGGAGCAAGCTCTGATTACAGAGTGACATGAGATGACAGAGGTGATCCGCCAGATCCGGCTATCTGCGGCACAGATCTAGGTACATGCGACGTCTGGCACACACCCATGACACTAGCTTGGAACACATACTGCAGAAGAAAAATACCAAAATAATCGATGGACTCTGCAAAGCATCGGAACCGGTGCCCATCTGCCTGACGTGTTCGTCGCATCTCGAGCGATAAACATCATACACGGAGCTTTCTTTTTTCGTTCACCTCCCACGCCCCGATCCGCTTGGCTGGGAACACTAGCGTGACAGTCTGTCTCAAAAGAAAAAAGGCAAACAAAGAAGAAGACGTCATCTATTCAGCCGTTCTCTTTCCATTCTCTCAGAGTGAGTCTCAAAAGGAAAGGTCTGTTCAATTTGCAGAAGAGGCAATACACTGCGTTCAAAGGCAAGGAGGCATTGACAAAGGGGCTAAGTCATAATGCAACGCTATCGGTCGCCGGCATCAGGAGCCTTCTGCGTTTCGCTGCAGTCGCCTGGGAAGCTGATGTACGTACACTTTCATGATCCAGAGGCACATTTCGTTACAGGCGACTTTTCCAAACGTTCCTAAACGGTGCGAGGTATGGAACTGGATGTATATTTCTTTTCAATCTGAACTTTATATTATAACATCTGTCCATTCCGCTATTGTGTGGTAACTTTTGTCCACTCCTCCATGTAATGCCCGTGAGGGCCTTTGGAGTGAATCGAATAAAAAATTAACAAATAAAATATTCATGAATGTTTGATTTATCGACGGCGGATTTTGGTTAGACAGATGGGGACAAATAAGGTTTGATATTTTATATGTATAAATATGTCTTCCCTCTTCCTTTGGCTCAGACACAGAATGTGGTATACGTGTTCGAAACGCTTCGTTGACTGAAGCAGATGCTTTCAGCGACGCATCGGATACAACGTAGCTAAAACATAGACGACTTGACTTATGCAATTCTCCTATATTCCACAGTAAATCGTAGTCTACGTTGGTAACTCAGCCTTACGTAGCATCCAAGTCATCCCAAATCCTGAAACACAAACACGACACAAGGCACGTAAGGAAGGCAGTCCAAAGATTGCGAATAACCATCTTATAATCCGTACACCTCCGTTTAACCCCAACGCCCCACTTGCATATTAGAGACTGCATTCGCTAACACAACCTCCGTTTCCTCCTTTGTATCCGTTCCGAGCTACAGTTTCTTCCGCCGTTCCCGCGAGGTGTAATGCACAAAGCGCATCTTCCTACAAAGGAATATACATAATCCCGAATGGGCATCTGCTTCCTTTCATATGGAAACAACGAGTACCAGTATAGAAACGGCGGCTATATGGATGTGTATCTTGGCTGGTTTCCGGGCCGTTGTTTGCACAGTCCCTCTGTCCTGAATGAAGGAGTCCTAGGGGGTTTCAGAGTATATATCGTGCCGTACGTAGAATGACAGGCGAGGTCTGGACATGCAAAAGTCGGGGGCTCTCTATGCTCTTGTGGCCTGCTCCGGCTGGTTCTATGCTATGGCTACGCTTATTCCTTCCCAGTGAGGGCGATGCAGATGAATGTAGGGCATGTCCAGGAGAAGATATGTGGGCACGGAAAAAAAAAAATAATATGGCACAAGTAGTACACACAAACAAAAGATAGGAGAGATCGCATATGCAATTCCGTCATAGTGCGACGAAACAACAATATTTCATCGTACCTTTACATGGCGTAAGACAGCGCAAAGCATTTGCAATAACCAACGACTGAATGTTGGAAACCAATCACTCCCACTCACTGACAGTCGCAAGACAGCAGCTGAAATGTCATCAAGCGCACGATTTACCGGAGGAAATGTTCACACCGTACAGTGCGCAAGGTAGGACCAATTGTGCTATGTGGAGAGGGGTAGATCAGACTTTGTTATATGAACTCATCTCAGTGGACTTGTACCGCTGTTTCTAGAAGAACGAAGACAAGAAAATAACAAATGAAATAAGACAAACAGAGCATAAACTACATGCAAAGTCAAACATAAAGGCATAAACTCAATATGTAGGTGAGAGTACGCAGCTACTGTCCGTGCGAAAAGCAGTCTGAACGGAACTGCGCAAACAGTACAGTCCCATACGAACTTAGTATATATATGGGGAATGACGTATACGAAACTTCAAGCTAATCGTCATGATATCTTGCTGCGATCTTTTCTGCGTCACAGCTTGTTATGAAGTTCACAAGGGCAGATAGCGAACCGTTCTCTTTTTTCTCCCATACTCAGTAACTTCGCAATATCGAAACTTCAGTCGTTCAGGGGTCAAACACAGCTTTCAACCAGCTCTTTCCTCGCATGAGCAGTGTAATAGTACGCCTTCTGTCTTCTACAGATGATATCCTCACGCTTGTCATGGTTGCACGTGTATTGTTGTTGTTCACAATGGAACACTCGCGTGTAGAATCTCCCAAGTACCAGGTCGGAAGCAACGTAATACAATTGCATTGTTTCTGAGAAACTTTTCTCTGTACTGTACGAGAGAAGTTCGTTTCCCTTTTCCTTGCATTGATTTTTGTATGATCTTTTGTTTCATTACATAAACTAGGGCGTGACTTAAAGTGTTAACTGCATTGAAAATGACCCGTGTCGCTGTTCTGAGAAGACAGGGGCTGGGTCTTCAAGAGGGATCGTCCCCTCATACCGTCCTCTCAACCACATCTGCATGTCGTGCGAAGGAGGAGTAGGTTTGAACATCTAGCCCTTTCCTTCGACAAAATGCACTTGATAATTTCGTGAACACGTCGACTTTTGGCACAAATATTAGTCGCATTTAAAGTTTTTTTTTTTTCTGTTTCTTGGGTTCTGCTCATTCACCACAGCCGTCACGGTTTATTTTTTCTCTGGTGTAACCTAGGTCTAACCGACGTCGAAGCTCACAAATACAATTAAATTAAATTAAATTGTCCTTACTCTGATATACCGCATAGGTGAGTCCAGCTATAGCGAACATCTCGTATGACGAAGTGCTTCGTTGTAAGCAGTTACAGTTTAGCTAAACACCACGAGAGAATCAGTTGAGGTGTCGAGACGCTGCTGTTGTCTGTGGAAGAATTGCAACCGTAGATAATGCAAGAGTTATAGTAATGGTTCATCGAAAGCAATGTAGACCTTGAAGACTCCTTTCCCTGCCCCGCAAAGGCTTGCAGACATCGCGAAGGCGTGTGCTATTAGGCTGTCTCTTAAGAAAGAATTACTTTGCACTTTCTCCGCAGAGCGACCGTTGGCTAAGAGGACAACCGTCTTTCTTTAGGTCATCGCCAGTGACACGTGACAGCTGAAACATTTTCCTGAGTCATGCAGTGTAACTACCAAGGTTGCTCCCGTGCATCTTGAAGGGTGGGGCCAGTCTGGGGATTGTGGAGTGCGGAATTTTCCCACTCCTGGTCCCTGCAGGAACAGTACAGATATATGCCGGAATCTCGTCATCACTGCCGTAGTAAACGGTCTGAAGTTACCGAACATAATCCTACTTATTCGGTATAACGACTTTCATGTTAAGAGTACAATAACACTAGCAAAACGAATATCAAGTGTTCACCGGCGGCTCGGAGCGATATGGGGTTCCCTGCGGGCGTCACACTGACTTTCACAGCACCGCTTGTTTAATCGTGCTGTGACATTATTATCGCATAAATTTCCGCCTGCTTACAATCACCCTCGTGTCGTGACCGCTTGCGTTGCAAATGATTATCGTCTCGCCGTAACATTGTGATGAACGGCTTTCGATCGTTGTTAACCCCAACATGTGGGACGTTGACACCACAGGGCAGCCCCATTGTCTGCACCTGTCTCTCCTCTTCAACTTCTTCTTCTTCTGCCTTTCTTCTCTTCAACTAGAGCATACATTGCGATGAGAATGCCTCTACTTCTCCTTTACCCTCTTTCTCACTCCCCTTCTTTTGAGCTTCCCTTGACAGATCAATAAATTATTTCGCAATTATTACGCGTACTGTTGTTTTCAACGCGCGGCTTTGAACTAATTCCCCGCGGCTATAGGGTTTCAAAGCACGCGGCTTTTATGGCGTCTACAGTTTTGCTTTCAAACCGTGCAGCGGCGAAGGTTATGTGTTATGTCACAATGCGACCAGCGCGTGGGGCACATTGGCATGTGAACGGACGACGCAGAAATTTGTCTTTGTTATTCATGAAGTAGCTTTCGACAGTACGTCTGTCTCAAGGGGAATCGTCAGGACCTTTGGAAGTGTAGACTGCAAGAAGGCGAATACGGATGATGTTGCTTTTGTGTCACCCGGAGGGTGAAAGGAAATAATTTGCGAATAGGTTGTGTACGTGCCCGACCTTGACTTGCATATTACCTGTGGGTTCCAACAATTCAGTTTCAGGTCCGTGTGAGAAGGACCGTGCCGACGCGTTGCATCTCGCGGGCTGCGTAATTCACTTTACATATGCCTTTCTACTGTTCTGCGACTTGCTTGTGTCACTGTCGCTGTTAACATTTTCTCTGGGAACGTGTATTCACAGTTATTGTGCGGCCGCGTGACCGGCTCACGTCTTCGATAACTTGGAAGATATGCTACAGAAACTACCAACGTACGTCAACGGACTTATTTGAGCCTTCTGTTTATCTTAGGTGGAATCCCCGTATTTTTTTATCTTCTCGTAAAAAGAGTGACATCACTGTCATCTATACTCCATCACAATTATTGCGCCACAGCTTGCCCCAAGCAGCTCTCCCCTCTGCAGCTCCTGTGCTAAACACCCATAAGTACAATACACCGTTTCCACCCGTGTCCATTATGGGTACGCCGTCACTTCGCTACATGCCATAAGACAAAAGCTTACATAGTTCTTAGCCCCGTGACACACACCCAACTGAATGAAAGTTCCACAGTACGTATGGGTCAATGTAATAGGCGTAATGAAATGAACGTATGGAATTTCTTTCGTTCCTGTCCTCCTGTTCTTCTTAGAGTGGCGTACGAAGTTTTCATCAATGCCATTAGCACTGAGGTTACGGTTGAGCAGCTGCCGTGTCGCTTCCGTGTATGAGAATGCGTGGTTCGTTACGCAAGAGACTTTGCGTGTCCGCCTATCTCTCATGCAAGTTGCGTAGGGGTGAATCTCTCAGCGGCCAAGTATACGCGTGTTACATAAGCGTTGCTTGTACAGTGGATGTCAACAAAAGGAAGAGTCATTACTCTCCAGTAGTACATATCGTCACTCCATCACAACGGAGGAGTGACGTTGACTGCGCTGACTCCGTTGGCGTGAATTCTATCATTGCTCACTTTGATCTGTTGTATCTGATGTCGATGGTATAACATTGAAACCAGTGTGCTATAAAAATCAGGCTGCTACAGAAACCGTCGCTATTAATCTCACACGACGACATCACGACGGGGACGTCAGAGAGAGGTTATCCGTACAGATCGTCGAATAACTCTGGACCCAGACGACGTACTAGACTCTGCGTGCCCCAGCTACAACCTTGTTACCTAACAGTGTTATTCCCTTCTGATGGGGAAACGTTTTATCTAGAGTGTACCGGCGACGATGCTCATCGATATTGGTTCTGCTCACAATTCTCGGCCATACACAGTGGGCACAGCTGCCTAAGACCGAGGCGCGACCTTGTCGCTTTACGCGCCGCACATCCACGCTCTTAACTGTACTCCTTATGATGCACCATCGAGATCACCGAAGCCCGTATTAGTGTCGCGAACGGTGTACTCATTGTGGCTGGTGTTACGCGTATTCTGGGTATCGACCACCACATCGGACCTTCACCGAACCCGAAGACCAGCTGGCCTGGATTGAACTACTCGTCGCGTTTGATTTCAAGTCGCCCACCGATCGGGTCGCCAACGTTTCAGCGCTGACACGTTATCGCAGTTGCTACCTGTGGAGCACGTAGTACGCCAACAAAATTAAGCAAATCCACATTAAATCTGACAAGTTTGCTCCTTCATTTCTCAAGGGAACACCTCCATTCAGAACAAAACAGCGACCCTACATGGAACGTCGCTATATTGGCATTGATTCGCGGTTTCCCCGCAAACGCGGTTCGAAATCGCTCGCTCGCTTCTTACTTCACTACAAAGATAACCTGCGCCTCAGCGAATGATGCCTCCTTTGGCACCCACATAAAACTGAAAAGCTGATCCCCAGTGCTTTGTACACAGCCCGCAGCGTGCCAGCAGGTAGTCACACGACAGTCCTGAAGACCCTGGAGTAAGCACGCCAGCGGTGGTTCGGGAAAAAATGAAACATGACGTCCAGGAATGAGGTTCCGACTGCGTTAAATGTGCTGCATGGAAGCGGTTTTTGGCAACACCTCGTGCAACTGTCGAATTGCCGACGTCAGCGTTTGAACGCGTCGCCCTTGACCTCCTCGGTCCCTTCCCACAAACAGCTCGTGGACACAGATATATTCTGGTCGTTAGGGACTAAACAAGTGAAGACGGGCTAGTTGGTACATGTCGATGACTGGGGAGCGCTACTGACGCGGACGAAGGAAGAGACACAGAGAGTTTCAGCGCTTGTTTCGTCTCTGTGTCTCTTCCTTCGTCCGCGTCAGTAGCGCTCCCCAGTCATCGTTAGGGACTACTTCGTAAAGATGGTCTGAAGTACTTCCTCTGCATACGAAGGGATCACGAAGAGTTGCAGACTATCCTGTCATGAATGTCTTCAGCCGCTACGGCTTGCCACACGTTTACAATTCAGACTAGGGGCGCACGTTCTAGAGCAAGATGTTCAAGGAAATGTATCTCATTTTGGGCACCCACAAAACAAGAACGTCCCCGTATCATCCGCAGTCATACTGGCTAGGGACAGCTGCATACGACTAGCGGTGTTAACACAGTGCCTCTTCACCGTATATCGCTCGTGCCCGGCACTCCACTCCTTCGGAGGAACATCGCATTCCTGCAGTCCACTCCCGTACCTAATGACTCTCCGAAAGAGCACGTGAGTCCGATTAAGTCTACGGACAAATAACGACGACCACCCCTGCCCACGGGTCTTCCGTGCACCATGTCTTTAGGGTGAATTAGCGCCGCACGCGCAAGAAAGGCATGACTTCGTGATCGAGCTTCACGCCTTCAAGGTCCGGCCTGGTTGGCGCAGTTGGCCTTCTTTCCTACGTTCCGTATCTATGTTTACATCGGAGAATATCCGTCAAGTCGGACAGCTGAACGACCGTCGATGCATGGGTTGTGAAGAACGTCGGAACGATGTGGAGGATCTAGAACTTTCTTCTTTTCTTTTTTCCAAGTGGCGCTCGAAGGCTTGTCGAGGTTGTGCAGACACTGCTTTACGTCCAGGAGGTCGCTTTGTGCCTTTTTTGCTCTGAGCGATTGGAGAGCTCGGGCAGTTGAAGTGTGACCGATGCAATCTTGTTTGCTATTTGAGTTTCATGAAGGACTCCGAGAGGGGTTTACCGTCGATGGCAAGTGTGAGTTATGTCGTGGATCTGTGATCCCCCAGATGCAGTGGGAGGGGCACGAGAGGAACGGAAGTGATTTCTTTTCGTTCTTTTGATGTTTTGCTGACCTGTGTCATTGGACATGGGTTTGAAGAGTACTTTCGTGTTCGCGATTAAGTGACCATTGGAGGAGGAATCGATAATCATCATAAAGAGCATTAGCAGATAGGTCTTGGTAACGAGGCGAATTTTGATTTCTCGCGGGTGCGTAGTTTTAAAGCTGCAATACGGCTACAAGTGACATGCGATTATATTTGGAACGTACGACTTGATTAAAGGTGCAGGGAAATGAATAAATAGATATAAATGAAAGAATTGAAAGAAAGTAGCACGAACGGAGCACGCTGTAAAAAAAGAAAAAAAGAAAGAGCTCTCTCTTAGCTTAGAAGAAGATGGCCAGATACATGTTCCCAAGTGTCATCATCTACAGTAGTAATAGCAGTATATTCACCAAAAAGAAAAAAAAAACTTTTATTTATCACAGTATTCTTCTTTATCGCGGAAGTAAAACACCAAGCGCCTGGTCCATGAAGCAGATCGTTATCTACATTCGCACAACACTTGCTTTCGTAAAATGTCATTTTCTCCTTTCCTTTTTCTTTATTTTTTTATATGACGTACACGGCAATCTGAATTCACAAACAACATCCATTCTGAGTGCACGCGCGCACACAAGCGAAGTGAAATCCACACCGTTTGGCTTTTATGCAGCACTCTGCTAGCATGATCTATGATCTGCCAGGAACATGAAAGTTCCACAGCTTTTTCATCGGGAAAAAATAAAATAGAGACCCAAACAGAAAACACAGAACAAAAAAACAAAATCCCAATGCATATAATTCAGCATATTCATTCAGCGAGTATGTGCGTGATTATACACAGCCGCTGCTTTTGTTGACACATTACTGCATATACCTCCATTAAGTCGTCGAACATTGAGGGATTTCGTGCAGAAAGAATCTGTTCTTTAAACACCCTGTCCATGACAATAATGACGTATTATAGCTCATTGCCCAGGGTAAATTATCCTCACCATTTCCCGACGATACAAAGCTTAACCAACGAGGACAATACCGTGTGCCGGCGCCGTGGCACGTGCAGCCTCTGAATTCCTATCAGAGGTCCGTGTTGCTACTTACTTGTTGCTAACCTCGACTCCTGCTGCCCTTACCCAAGCACTGAAGGGGACGACGATCACAGGCTTCCTCCTTATCTGCTGTGTCACGCACTTCACGTCATCATATGTGAAATAGGTGCGATTAAAGTAATACGCAACTCTAATGAGACTGACAAGCGCGATGGCACTCCAGGACATCAGGAGTACCGAGCACTCTCCACCTAAGATGCCGCCGCGTGTTCCGGTCTCGATATCAGGAATCTTATTCTTCTTTTCTCTGACGTGTATAGCTCCCCTTAATTTTGTTAGCCGTGGGTAACCGTTTGTAAAACGACGCGTGTGGGCGAAGAGGACTGTCACAGTTGTCGGCCAACCTTGAGGCCGCGTTTCGACATCAAGTGGAAGCAAATACGGTCAGGTACTGTTTGGTGTAGTCGAGAGTATCATATGAATTGCTTAGGGAAGAGCTTGGGGGAACGTCCAGGAGTATGTAGGTATCCTTGAGAGCCTGCTAAACGACATAATGTGCTTTCTGTTTTTCTTTTTTTTCTTTCTTCTAGGAGGGCCTTAGATTTCTGCGGAAGGACCCATGGGCAGTGTCCGTCGAGGTTTAAGGATGGTATATGCGTATAATTTAGCCTAGTGGAGTGCCCTTCACATAGGGTTTGTTTATTTTCTTCGCTTTCCTGGTTCTCATGCGACCAACACACAAAGACGAAAGAAGCGTTGTAAAGGGTACGTAGTTGAAAGTGAAATTAAATACATGGAAACACAACGCAACAACAATAGAGGAATAGTGAGGATGTCATTAAAAGAAACCACCGAACCCTGTACTGTGTCACACAATGCTCTATACGCTTCCACAAAAGCTTTCAACAACGACCACTTTTTCTACTCATGATAACCGCTGTCTACGATGATAACAAAGATCCTCTAGACGCTGCCCGCAGCAGGCGAGACCAGGGACGGCTAGCAGGCATCGACAGAACCACCACCAACAGAGATCCTCGTCCAGAAATAGTGATTTAAAGCGTTCACGCCTCTTTCGGGCCCCAAAGTACATAAGCAACACGACATTTTGTCTCACGCGCGGACAGCCAGTAGCACGTCCTCATTAATGCAAAGGAAACCGTGTTGCGATCCATACCAGCACAACTGGAGCAAGAGCGTCCTTCCGATTGTGACGTTCTCTCTTGCGCGTGATTAAAGGCCGGTAGAAAAGGAAAACGTGACGCTGGCCCTATGAGAAATGAGCCGTGAGATTCAATAGCTACTGGACGTCGTGTGTCTTTCCTGCGGAAGAGCTTTATATTCATTACAAATGAAACGCTTAGAAAGTTGTGCACATTTTCCCTCGGCGCAGACACGCCGTAGGCGCCCGACCGTGTCGTGGACCGCTTGGTCTTGTACGCGTTCTGTTTACACATTTAAGTGAGTGCTGTCGTCTGCATTATATTCTGCTTGGATAACGAATGGGCCTTATTCAACCTGTACAGAGCGTACATCTCTTGGTAGGGACGAAGCCGTTCGTTCCAGGAGTTTTTCCGATTGCGCAGTTAAGAGCGTGCACTGGCACCATATGGGGCGTGTATGTGGCCAGTAGGAAGACGTGGACTAATCCATCAGCCACTTGGCTTACAAGCGAAGGTTCGCTGGTTGCGAATTTGTTTGGAAGATCTGGCAAAGCGAATTATGGGTCGATGTACACATGTTTGAAGAATGAAGGTGCTCCTGCTGTGGTTGGGGTGGGAAATGGTGTACGTGGTTGAGTCGAGGTATGACGTGTCTTCTGGCACGTTGTCGTGATCGACAGTGACTAAATTTCAGAGGCTGTTGTTATTGGACCCGATGTCTCGGGGGCTTCTTTTTCCGAGTGTTAATTTGACTGGTTGCGGAGGGGCTGAAGAACACAATTCACTCCCTGGCTTCGGCCACTGCACTTTAATTCTTCCTGTATGTATATATGAGTAACGCCTTGTGCGGTGGTGCCTAGCAAGTGGTGCATTTTCGGTTCGCTTGCTATTACTCCAAACATCGCTATTGTCAGGATGAACAAACACGAACGAACACAAACGTATGTGCCTCAGAGCACACAGCAAACATTCGATTAACAAAACAAAATGAGTATTTGATGAATGTTTTATGAATGATATGAACCGTTGTTGAATATTTTCATTCATCTTTCGGCAGTTAAACACAATTGCCACAACAACGCCACATTGTTGACTATATTCACGCTATCAGTGTCTCACATCCTAACTTGTACTTTTAACTGTCCCAAATGTCTTTTAACGTCATTGTTTCTAGTCTCCAGTGGGTTCCTCCTTTTCTTTTTGTATGATTGAATTTAGATTTAATAATAATAATACTAATTGGTGGGTTTACATCGCGAAACAACTAAGATCACGAGCGACACTACAGGGTAGGATTGCGGATAATTAGACCACCTGGGGATCTTTTGACGAGAAGTCTCCAGCACACGGAGATTTAGATTTGTGTTGTATGATTTATCAGTCAAGTTTCACTGCAATAACGCCAACCGATAAGTGCCATAGGGATTGTGCCCATGTCAAGCTCCTGCATTCGGGCCCGTCCCTGCATTGTTCGTGAAAGATTTTTCAATTGCAATCAATAATCAAAAGAAAACAATAACAAAAAAACATGAAAATTTCATATTGTGCAAGGCATGAGACTGGAAGCCGGACCCCACTAGTCTGTGAATAGGGGGAAAAAAAAGAAAGAAAAAGACAAATGACACGGTCTCTCTTTCGTTGTGTTGAACAGTAATACTATACGAGCACCTCGTCGAAAAAAAAAAAAAAGACAAATAAAGAAGAGGTAGTATAACGGTTATCGTTTTTGGTGTCCGGATATCACTAGGGTCAGCGTTTGCCCCCGGCTCCACAGTACAAAATCATTTGTATTTTCTTCACGAATATGGTAACTTCTACGATTTCCTTATACACACTTCCTAATTATATACTGATGTACTGAAAATATATGAACGCTTTGTGACATTCATACAGCTATGCAATGCGTGAAGTATGCTCGTGAAATTGAAGTATTATTACAAATAACTAATGATTGCTGCTTGTACAACCACCACAACGTAACTGAAACTTTCCCGCCAGTTGCACTACAGAAATATACTCGCGAAAAAGATGTTATGTCAGCCCATAACACAGCAACCTATGTGAATGTGGCCAAAATTTGACGATTAGACCGCCTTACATTTTCGCAACAGCCTCGAAAGCAAAGAAGTATTCCCGTAACAGGTGTCGCGATTATCTCGATTAAGGCCACTCCATTGTTGGCTCGATGGATGGAGAGCTACAAGAAGAGGAGAAGGACTCCCTTTCTCCGGAACGAAAGTAAGAGCCTTTCACTTTCCGCTGTGGCAAGATGCTCGATGACCTACAACCCCCTTCTCGCCCCTTGTCATCATCGCCACTGTGGACGTCCAGGGTATAAATACTGGACCACCCTTCAGTCATGGATACTACACTTCGAGCAATGGCTTCCGCTGGGATTAACAGGAGAAAGGTAAGCGAAGTCTCCACGCACTCTACGGCAGGTCTCTAAGGATGTCCAGATCTCAGGGGGCGTTGGTGTACGCATTGGTTAAGGGCCACACTATTCAGGATATCAGGATATAGCTGGATGATAGAAGTGTAATTTATGATGTACGGGGGGATCAGATAGGTTATCACACAATAATGTTGCGAGATACTGGTATATCGCCATATGTGTTTGAGCGCATTAGAACGGGACTTAGTGGCCCCCTGTAGAGCGATTGCGCCTGAAGACTACAAATTTTCAATCAACTTCTTCTTCCATATCAACATGGAACAAATGGAACAAATTCCGCTTGTCCAGGGCATGTCTGGTAACGTTTCTAAAGCGTTCATTTGCACTGCTCGAAAATTCATAGAGGTTCTTCACAGTTAGAAACCAACGATGTAACGTGGGTTGGTGGGATATTAGCGAGCCTAAAAGAAAGATAGGAGGTAGGATGTCGGTACAACACAAGAAGTAAGCATATTCTCACAGGTGCATGGTGATGTATTACAACATTTTAAGAACCCACAGAAGCGACGACAGATGTTCTTTAAAGAGAGAGCCGGCTACCGATTACTGCATCATAGCAGCACCGATAATGGTGGTCATATTACTCGCACAAAACACATGCTAGATCTTCCATCTTCAGACTGGCATCCTTAGTTCCGACAGTGAGCCTTTTAGCCAATTTCACCGACATGCGTACTGGAACCCCGCCGAAGCTTCATGTCCCCAGGTGCACGGTAGCGTCTATAATAACTTATATCACATATTGCCCTCCGTCATCACTGATGTATGAGAGGAGTCGGGGCAGGGACAATGGAAGACTTTCGATTCACGCTCTCCCTAAGCACTTTTCACTTAAGACGACGCTACAAAGTGGTCGCTCTTCCGCGTCCCGTTCTATTGAGGCGCGGTGTTGCGTGTCCGGTCATTACTTAGCACGGAAGTGTTCTGCATACGACGCTCAAACTTTGCGAAGAGATAGGCCATCTTCTCATCATCAGGCCTTATCCAGGGACAAAGGGCGTACTCTCATCTTGTGCGCTCAAAAAGTTGCCACTTCTTTCATAACGAGTTTCGTCCCTGTTTGCTTATCGTCCCATGAGTGTGTACCATAGTCTTGAGAAGAGTGACAGAGGGACGACATAGAAGTGGTGAAACTATGGTTGGTGGAAGTTTAGGAAATTTCGCGATAGATTGGCGGGATTGGGAGTACCCGTACCCTGCTCGAGATCGACCTCCAATTGGAGTTGAATCTCTGGGCTGCGCTCAGAGGCTGAGTCAGCAAGAGATTTTTTTTTTCTCAGACGCAACAGCTACTATACTATAGTTACTACCTGCTGTAAACCTGAGGTGCAGTCTTCGGAGGAAGCTGAGATCTCAAGGTCAAATCTGATATCATTTCAAGCATATGCCGATATCGTACCCATCCTCCACTTCTGTTTCGGAACAAACAAAACTAATTGTGAGCACTTACATTATCCGATCAGGGAACGTCCAATGGCATGCGAGGGAAGCGAACCTGAAAAAAAAAAAAAAAAGTCCAGGATCTTAATTTCAGTTTCCAACTGCGGGCGTAGGTTGCAGTTTTAGACAACGAGAACTACATAGCTTTTCAAGAACGTAAAAACGGCTACGCTATATAGATAGTACACGATGACAACAAAATTAAGCGCTATACAGGCTCATAAGTTTTATGAAACGATCAGTGAATCTCAAGCAAAGACGCGTTCTTAACGTAAACAAAGCTACGGCCCTTGTCGTCATCGTCGTCATCTCCGGGACGTACGCTTTTTAATTGACGCCTTCTTGCGACACCCGTCTTTTGTTACAGCACTAGCAAGAAGCGAACTTCGCGATCACAATGTGAGGGTCGCGAAAGTTCAAGGAGTGGCGCGAGAAATGATGTCACTCATCCGGATCGCACGACATCCGTGTGACAGGAACGTGTGAGGCAAGAATTCAAGGCTGATCGCTTTGAAAGATTGGAAATATATGATGGGACTCCCCGTCTTGCGAGCGTATTAAGCATCTGGGAACTAGATTCCACTGTCTGAGGAATGTCTTTATTGTGACAGCCGCGCTACTGCCTCTTTTGTGTTCTTTGTTTTTGTTTCTTGGGCTTGTTCATTTTTATTTTCATTTGAGTGGCGCACCTGGGACCTCCACATTGAACAGGAACACGTCGCTGTAGCGTTTGGAGTGATGCATCCTCTTGTTACTGCAGCGAATTCCTTGTTTTCGTACCGTAACTTCGTTTTAATCACAGGAGCTCTTATACACCCTCAAAACGAAATTTTAATGCATAGTTCGTCGAAATGCCCCTCTGTGACACCTATGCTTACTGCCTTAAAAGATCATTCTTGTCCAATGAGGTCCTTCTCAATGATTTGGATCGCTCCGCGCTATGCGGCAAAGTTCACGTTTTAGAGTGTGGCTTCCAAACGCGGGGAAAAAATACATGAATAAAACAATGGAATAAATACATATCGCGCTGACTGGTTGGTGTCTACTATTAGCCGCACGCCTCAATGTTAACCCATGTGTCATTGTGGATAGTAATTAAGTCCGCTTGATACCCAGCGTTTTAATATCGTTTCGCTTGCGAAAATCAATTGCTCCTTTCTTCGCAGCTAAAACTCTTGATCTGCCTGGTCCTGTGTGTGACCGCGGTAAGATGTGAAGAGGTCAAGAAAGACGTGGCTAAGAAAGAAATCATCGCAAAGGAGCCTGTAAAAACTGAAGCTGCTAAAGATCCTCTAAAGGCTGAAGCTAGTGCAACAGTTATTGCTGCCGAAACCAGCGGCACAGGATGGTTCGAAGGTCTCCCGTCTGGTGGATCTGGCGGTCCATGGGCGTCTGGAGGTGGGTCTGGAGGGTCCGGCCCTTGGGCTCAAGACAGTCTTAGTGGATCAGGCCCATGGGAGAGCTCCGGAACTACCGGACAAGGCCCCTGGGATCAGGGTAGTCTTGGTGGAAGCGGTGGCTCCGGTCCTTGGGCTGATGGTGGCTACGGCGGTGGGAAGTTTAGCGGCAGCGGATCTGGCCCATGGAGCAAGGGAGGACAGATCTCGTCTGGCTTAGGGCCTTGGGATCAGGGGGGAAAATTGGGGGGAAGTCAGTTCTCACAGAACGCCCAAGCTGGACCGTGGAAAGGAAAAACGTCTGCTGGTCCCGCCCCATGGGCGCAGGCTGGTAGTGGATTGGGAAGTGGTGGAGCAGGATCTGAACCCTGGGCATCAGGCGGTGGTGCCGCGGACTTCGGTGAAGCACAGCCTTGGGATAGTGGAAGTAGTTATGGTGGATCTGATCCTTGGGACCAAGGTGGATTTGGAGCCAGCAAAGGAAGCAGTGGCCCAGCACCATGGAAGCAAGGTGGCGGGCAAAAGAAGGGTGGAGGTAGAGGACCTTGGGCTGATGTTGGACTTGGCGGTGCCCAAAAGTCGTTCGGTTCGGGATCAGGACCATGGGACAGTGGAAGCACCGGATCTAAGGGAGCTGGTGGAGTAAAACCATGGGCACAAGGAGGCTTTGGAGGTGGACGTGGTGCAGGTGGATCTAAGCCTTGGACCCAAGCTAACTTCGGAGATAGGCTGACAGCCGCAGGTGGAAAACCATGGGCGCAGGAAGGCTTCGGTGGTGGATCAGGCGGAGCTCAGCCATGGGCCCAAGGAGGATTTGCTAGTGGATCTGGTGGGGCTAAGCCATGGGCTCAAGGAGGATTCGGTGGTGGATCTGGCGGGGCTAAACCGTGGGCACAAGGAGGAGCCGGTGGTGGTTCTGGTGGAGCTAAGCCATGGGCACAAGGAGGATTTGCTGGTGGATCTGGAGGAGCTAAGCCATGGGCTCAAGGAGGATTCGGTGGTGGATCTGGCGGAGCTAAACCGTGGGCACAAGGAGGATCTAGTGGCGGATCTGGCAGATCTAAGCCATGGGCACAAGGAGGATTCGGTGGTGGATCTGGTGGTGCTAAGCCATGGGCACAAGGGGGACTCGGTAGTGGATCCGGCGGAGCTCAGCCATGGGCACAAGGAGGATTCGGTAGTGGATCTGGTGGATCTAAGCCTTGGGCGCAAGCTGGATTTGGCGGTGGATCCGGAGGAGCTAAACCATGGGCTCAAGGAAGCTTTGGTTCTGGATGTGGTGCTGCCAAACCCTGGGCCCAGGGAACTTGTGGTGGTGGGAAGACTGCTGGGAAGTCCGCGTCGTGGCAGCAAGGTGGTGGATCCGCAGCAATCGGGGGCTCGTCACAGCCTTGGGCTGGTGCAGGGGGAAGCTCTCATGGAGGAGCCGGTCCATGGTCTCAAGGCGCATTCGGTGGACCACAAAGCGGAGCATCAGGACCTTGGGATCAAGGTCTCTTCGGAGGACCTCAAGGTGGAGGGCAAAAGTCCTCTCTGAAAACACAAGGAGGATTCGGTGGATCTGGCCCTTGGCAGCAAAGTGGGTATGGATCATCAAGAGGAAGTGGGGGAGCTGGACCATGGGCAAGTGGAGGAACAGGCTTCGGAAGGAGCAGTGGAAAGTCTTTCGGCGGAAGTGGTCCATGGGATAAGGGAAATCATGGTGCCGGGAAGGGTAGCGCTGGATCTGGTTCATGGGCATCCGGAGGTGGTAGCCCCGGAGCCGGTTCTGGACCATGGAACCAGGCAGGTGGGAAGGCTAGCGTGTCATGGACCCAGACCATGTTTGGCGGTCAAGGCTCTTGGGCTCAGAAAGGATACAATGGCGGCTTCGGTGGCGCAAGTGGAGGTGCTGGCCCGTGGCAGAATGTCCAAAGTGGAAAAGGAGGCCCTGGGCCTTGGCAAGGAAATCAAGGAGGATCGAGCTCTGGACCATGGCAAGGTGCGCAAGGAGGTTCCAGTGGTTCAGGGTCGGGACCGTGGCAAGGTGCTCAAGGGGGATCTGGAGGCCCGAGGCCATGGCAGGGAGCACAGAAAACTTCCGGAGGATTAGGCGGCCCATGGCAGGGTCAAGGCGGCCAGGATGAAGGCAGCGTTGCCGTGTGGATTGGAGATGTGAACCAGAAATCTGGCGGTGCTGGAAGCAGAAGGAAAAGCAACTATGGCCCACCTGGAGGACCTGGCTGGGAAGCAAATCAAGGACCTGCTGGAGGCTGGGATGACGGAAATCAGCAACGCGGAGGTGGCTGGCAAGGGGGCCAAGGCAGTGGTAAGGGCGTTGGAAAGGTCCAGTGGAAAGTCAGCCGTAGCAGTCCATGGGCAGAGCCACAGACGTGGAGCGCCTCGTGGACAACTGATGGCTCTCATCGTTCCCAAGGGTACACCAGTGGAGTAGGCCAGATGATGTTTGGCGGTGTGGCAGACTGGATGACTGCCGACAAGTACGGGTCTAAATCCGGTGGTGGCTGGCCTCAACAGCTCACTTCAGGTGATGGGCCATGGAGCAGTGCTGGTGGCAAGGGACGCGGGTGGTAATACAAATACACCGGTGAGTATTTCCTTCCACTAGCTCAATTTCACGTAGTGAAGACCCCTTATCTATTATTGCAATTGTCGCAGCACCGCAGTTTTGTCTATATGTTATCGTAAATAAGGCAAAAGACGAGCTGCCAGAGCCTTCTCGCCAGATAGCCCATATCAATATACCACGCACCGTAACTGGACCAGCAAAACATTTGTCCTTTCCTCGTGTTCGTGTGCTGTGCACATGTACATAGAGAACGCCTGTTGTTTTATGTTGCCTAACCATGACTAGCTTCTAGAGCTGAGACCCTGACAGAATAGCATGTTCTCTACTGCTCACTCTCAATTGTAATGTTCTTTAAAAGGAATCTGCTCTTCACATCTTATTATTTTGCTTTGTTTCCTTCGACGTGTGTCTATTAACCACATCCCCTGAGGCATGCCGCATTATCCACAGATCTACGCTGCAGACATAGTAAGTTCTAAGGCTTCGCTTTTCTCCATGCTTTATCAAAGGTCTGTGGAACTCACGATAACATTCATTCTTGAATGAATAGGCGATAAAACATGGCATAATAACTCGTGACAACTGCATGGAAAGCATTCACTTCATATATAATCCACTGTCTGTTCAACCCCCAAACTTACTCCCAACTGACGTCCTGCAAAAGTCGATAAAACTAGATAAAGTAAGTACGAAACTGCAATTCTTCATTATCGTTTTTCTGACCAGACCGAGCGACTTTCAAGCGCCCAGATTTCGAGTAAGAAAAGGAAAACTTATTTAAAATTCGCGAAACTTTCTTCGACGTCTTCCGATATGAGGTACTGCACCGAGGAAATTTTACGGTCCCTAAACCCCCGACGAGCTGTCATTAAACACTACGACATGACTCGCAGGACTATCTTCACAGACGAATAATGCTGGTCATGTCGATCGAGAAACCTTCCGAAATATTTACGACTAGAAGTACAAGTCGCTCGGGACCTCGGCTCGGTGTCGTAAAAGTGTTTTGTGCTCCCGACGCGTTTGGGTAGCCTTTATTCGGAGAAACTCGGGGATTTCTCTTGGACGATCTTCGCATGACCGAACACGTTGTCGAGTACAAAGAACACGCTACACTACTCACTGATCACAGGTCACAAGTCGACATTGCCTGAGAAGTTGGTGAACCGATAAATGTGAAGTTTCGGCAGCACTTTACCGTGAATGCTGCAACGGTCTGGTCCTTACTTGCAGCATCTAAACTTTTATTTCTCGCACGACGAAATGCATAATGCAGAGGGAAGAAAAATTCTTGCTTCAAGAACCCTTAGTCTCATTCGCTGCTTCAGCGAACCACGTACACCTTTTCGGCGGTGAGAAATCGGTCAACTGCGTTGTGTCCTATGTACAAAGACGTAATGTACGCTCTATCACAACTCCCGCGAGTAATAGTTGCAATTCCAAATAGAGTATATTTTATTGCAATAGATCAACGTTCCTAATTAAATACGATGCGAAAAAGCGCCTTTACAGCCTTTGGAATAACAAAACCACCGACCGTAGACAGGCTGGCCTTTCCAAATCAGTGAGGTTAATTACCACCCCTACCGTGATCCACGTAATTTAGAAAGAGCCGAAACACTGGATGCGATGGATAACACGGCCTTACCCGATCGCTACATACGAACGAATATATGAGAAAAACAACCCACTTTCATTCAGACATTGATTTCTAACAACTTAATTAATTTTAAATACAAATAGATTTAGTTTACAAATTAATTTATAGATATATATGTATACATATATGTTCACATTTTTCAGGCATCTCTCCACCCTGCAGTGCCATTCACCTGCAACAGCAACTTGAACAAAGTTCACCGCCATGCGCCATTTCGCTTCCGGTTTCTTTCGCCGCTAAAAGGAGCTGATCACACCATCCATATCTACCTGAAGGAAATTCCCCTCTTTCGGTGTGAATGTGCTTTGACTGGCTGTTCGCTTGTGACGTGTGCCTGGCGCGAATGATTGTGAACTTGTCGCCACAACAAATAATCATGAGATGCTTCATAATTTTGCGTAACCCCGCGCGTTAATGATGTGACCAAGTGTGCGTGCCAACATTGTAAATGGTACAGAAGCTGCAAAATTTTCTCCTACAACGTTAGAGAATGGGTGCGAGGTGTGTCTGTGTGCGTGCGTGCGTGCGTTTCTCTAAGCTATAAAGTGTGGATGGTAGAAAGTTTACTGCTGATGTACATGTCACGAATATGTGCTACTCATAAGTACGGTAAATGTGCAACTGTTTTGGGAAATAAACAGTTTCAAAGATAATTTCACGTGTGTTGCTCGTCGTTTTCGTTTGGTCTCAGTACATTGGCTTCTAATCGAGAGAAAAGAAGTCGTCATGTTATTCGAACTACGACTGCAGCCGTCTGCTGTGGAAGACCCTCTTTGCGAACGCGGTTACACGATGGGCACAGAAATATGGAAAAGATTATCGGCCTTAATCTACAATAGTGAAATATTACGCCCACATGTCCTGTACGCTTTCGTGTCTTTAATTGGCAAAAAGACGTGCCAAATATTCCATCACGTTCTAAGCGATTCCAGAATACCGGTTTCCAGAATTCCAGAATGTCGGTTATCTCGAAAATCACGCACTGAAATTTTCGTTGCGTTAACGTATCATCGGTGCCACAGGTTAATATCAGCAACAGTTGAGAGTATTCCGCTGGAAGGCGCGCCGGGTACGATTTGGTCTCCACAGTGGCAGCAGCACAACGATAAACACCGAATACCGGCACAACGTCCCGTGAAAATGAGCCAGAATACGTTTTCCACTGAGCACCATGGTCGTCCACCGTCGCGCAGATGACTACATGACTGCCTACCACGACACCATGTCTGTATTTTGAAGCACTTTGTACCATGGGTTGCTGCGGACTAGGAGTTGGAGTGGATGTCATGTGAGAAATTGTCAGTATCCTATTAAAACTATCGTTATCGATAGGTTAATTTCGCTGGGATGGATCAATTGCTTCCCCTCTTTCAACAGAAAGAACACAGCAACCGACTTTCGTTACGTTTCTTTACTCACGTGCACAGGCACAGTTAAGTCTCCTCGATCGAATCAAGGACAGGCAATCAGTTTTAGGAATAGTTCGGTAGCATCCTGTACAACCTGAGGATCAAACATTCTCTCTTCCGGCGAAGGAAACGAAAGGTGTGACAAGAATACTTTTCCGCAGTGCTTTACAGCGTAGCAAGAAAAACGACATTCCGGGGCACAGTCCTTGACTACGTTAGCATGATCTGGGGTTCGGCATCAGGCGCACATGTTAAACGAAGGCGCACAGATGTTGGGTTTCACTCGTGGAGAGAAGGCACGTATGAAATCTATAACAGGATACTTTGCTGTGGCACTGACGTGTTCAAAATAAAAACGGAAGTAAAGGAACAAGACGGTTCTCATTGAAATGTTAAGTTAGCGATTGTCCGCTGTTAGTTGAGACCAGTAGCACCCGTCACTAACTAGTTCCACAGTCACGTGACTAGCCCAAATATATCTCGATGTAGGATATCTACGTTCTATTATTAGAATATCTCGCATACAATTTATATCGTATGATATCAATACCCTGGGGCCCGATGACGATACAACGTTGTTGGATTTGATGTATAGGAAATCCTTCTGGTTAAAAGATATAACCATCAGGGTATAGTTCGCGCTCACTGATACTTTCATTGATTTCATTCACATCATATACACATTCACATTCATATCATTTGAATTGCCCGCTGTTATTTCTTAGAACCGCATCGTTTCATTATTGCGCGCATAGATGGCAGGGCCTGAGAGACACCCGTCACGCACGACCTCACTTGACCTCGACTG
Organism: Ornithodoros moubata; assembly: GCA_029532675.1. NCBI lineage: Eukaryota > Metazoa > Arthropoda > Arachnida > Ixodida > Argasidae > Ornithodoros > Ornithodoros moubata. The sequence goes on along the minus strand of JARGYV010112171.1, from coordinate 25,946 downwards.
ATTATAAGAAGATTTCCCCTTCCACGGTCAAATGCGTTAGTACTGCGTTCATTTCGTAGAGGTCGTTACCTTCCAGTCATCATGTTCACTGTACGCATCTCACGTCATAGCTGGAGGGAAATCACTATGGTATAGCTTACACATTTCAACACGTATTTCATCTGAACAAAACATTTAATTGCGTTCAGTAATTTAAGTGTAATACTCTGATGCAACGTTCTTGTAAGCTGAGTTACGTAAGAACCTGGCAAGAAGTGATCTTGTCTTCCTCCCTGACTCCTCTACAGTTTGAAGGACGGACTCAGTTTTTCCTTATTCAGTCAGTCAATTAATCAAATCAATCAGCGAAGCGAACCAGAAGGGAAACATGGGTTTCATCCATTGATGTCAGCAATGGTCAACATCGTATATCATTCACTGCCCTAGTTATTGCCTTTAACCCCGCTCACTTCCGCTCCTGGTTTCTTGCTGCTCAAATGAGGTGAGAACCGGACAGGATGCATACGCTGTGTCCTAATCATACGTTCTACGGAGTGTTGTGCTTCCGCATCTGCAAACGCTCATATTCTTCGACAGCTGCAAGAGTAGAAATTGTGTGGACAGTAGCTGGCATCGAACGAGACTCTGACGTCATGAACTGCCAGATAAAAGAAAAAAATAGAGAGGGAGGGAGGGAGGGAGGAGGAGGAGGAGGAGAGAGAGACGTGACGAGAAGAGGTAGGAAGAGGAGGAGGAAGATGATGAAAGAACTGTTTCGCGAGTTTTCGGGTATCAAATAGTGCGAATTTGGTTCCTTCAGTCTGTCTGAACAGACACAAACAGCAGCGCCAATGTCAGCAAGCGATGAACTCTGAAAGTTCCAGTAAACAAATTTTCTTTTCTCATCGTTTTTATACTTTCAGTCGTAGGCGAGTAGGCAGCTACATAGATGCTCCAACTGTAGAAAATCAGTAAATGTGTAACAAATCAAAACTTTTCGTGGGACAGTTTCATACTCAGATGAGCTCGTACTTGATAAGTGCGATCAACATACTTTATTTGTAACACTGGTGTCAGTTAATTCTCCCAGAATCCCAGCTTCCTTACCGAATTTACAACGAATACAGCATGAAAGCAGCAGCGAGGGAGCCCTCTGCAAGAGGATTCACTCCCAGTTTTCGTCAGCTGACGAAACAGCCTCTCCTTAATTTTGTAATAAAATTCCATCCAAGCCAGTCCAGGATGATAGATGAAGATAATGTTGATGACGACACTAATGATCCGATGGAGCCTCGGCTACGGGGCCCACAAGACGCGCGAGAAACTTACTTTGCAGCATGGTTGCAAATTACTGTAAAAATGCTGGATTATTTTCTTCTTTTCTATATTTCCTACTACAAGACGCACACAAGAACTCGATGGGAGACCGCACCTACAGCGTTCTCTTGCCACCACTTCACGTGGGACTACTGCATCGGAAAGAAGGAGCTCTCTTTTTGCAGTGCTTATTATCGTTCTGCAACAGTGGCAGCATTCGAAGCGTTACCTTTATTTTTATACCTTACCAATTACTACAGTGCTCTCGCTCGACAACTTGTTTCACAGCAGATGTCCAGAATCGGACGCTCTGATTACACGCTACATACACACGGCCTCGAAGCCTCCCATACGAATAAAAACTAGAACTTTCGCGCCACTCGTCAGCCTCTGCATAACATGTCGCGAAGTGTAAGTGTTCCTTGAGGAAGGCTGCGGAAGTCGCCGTTTGTTCAAGATGTGCCTGTCTACGGCTCTTTATCCCACTCTTGTTATGACAACGAAGAGTCTGTACGCAAATACCCACGATAACAAATAAAAAGACTCTCGGTGCGGCCAAGCGTGAACTCTGCGGTCCGCTCGCATCACGCGCCTTTCGAACACTGTAACAGCGGGATGCCTCGACCCCGTACGATGTGTGCATATATGTTTTCCGGAAGGTTGCAGGAAGTCACACCTCACGGTTCGAAGGAAGTGTTCTCGTGCAGACCTCTAGGTCTATTTCGAAAATGTACACCCTCAAAGGTGTTCGTTCCGGAGGAAAATTGTATTGTAATATATCTTCTCATTCTTTTGCCTTCTCGTATATAATATATCGTTCGTGTGATGAGTGTTTTCCTCTTCTCATTTTTTGCCGTGTACATACTGCTCCATGACTGCATAGGGCAGTATGGAACTACCTTTCAACACCGACCCTGTGTGTATCGAAGCACACACTGCGTTGAAGAACAGCCGTGTGATATCATGTTACATTGTTATACGTCGTAGAGCACGTGCATGCTCGTATGGAAGGATAAAGCGTTCGAACGGTTCCCTCACACAAATACCATGCGCTAACCAAACCCGATGAATCAAACTAGCTCGTTCTGTGACGCTTCAAAAACGTGACCTTCTATTTTATTTGATTGGATTTTAATTAAAAGAAAAGAGGACGACATCAACTTCATGTTCCGACAAATTTTGATACTTCTGGAATGTCTGAAACGAATGAAAGGACAGATTCAAGGACAGGGTATGAGGAACCAAGTAAAAGTTTACGTATCCTTCAAATGACACGATCCGTAACGGCCGTCACACGTTGCCACGGGGCTACGAGGTATAACCACGAATAACAGGAAAGAGATAAAGCAAGACGGGGATGAAAGAAGCATCGTATTCTCGAGCCCCACAGTGGCAGGCAAATATAGCTTCATTTTCACTTTCATCTCCAGCCATTACCGGGCTATGTGCGTGTTGTGCTTTGAAATCGAGTACGTGCCTCCCTCTCTCCTGGCCTCTTCATTTGAAAGTCAAATATATTCCGAGTTTCCGTTTCAAAGTGTTCTTTTTATTTTTTTCCTTCTTCTTATTCTTCCGTCTATGCTTTTCATGTTTCTAGATCCCGAGAACTACAGCTGAAAGAGCGAAGCATCCTAAAAAGAGGCAGTGTCTGAAGTAAGGTAAAGCAGGACACGAAATGGGCATGCATGTATGAAGACGGATCGCGCCGTTCGTGCCACGTCCTGCCAAAATCTATTTATTGAATACGTTTGAGGGTATATAAATTAATTTCAAATCACTCGTATGTAACTTGATTTCTGCGGTAAGTTGCAAAACAATGATACGATATTAAAAAGTAATTTAAAAGACAGGCTATAAACGCAGAGGGAGGCTCAGCTTGCCGTTTTCTTTAAACCAGAAAGTTCATAGCATCTCCTCTAAAGTGACCTGCACATATAGGTCACCTGAATCTTTGTTTGGAAAGGCTTGCAGAGGCTCCACAAAATCAACAGAGTACTATCCTCTATTCCATATTAAGCGCAGCATATTTTTACAGAAGGATGTTACTGACGGGGACGAATAATGAAGAGAATGCAGATAACAGAAATATCATCATATGCAGACTGCAGCACTTATACAATACCACTCATTCAGCGACGGCGAGCCCTGAGACTTTGCCACTTGAGACTGCGTAATGCCATGCGTAATCTCATAAAATGTCACGGCGTATTATTGGAAAGAAATCGAATATCTTTCCTTTTACGTCTTTCAGGGTCTGACTTTATTATTTTTTTCAATTCAGTCTCCAAGCTGCGGATATAATTCGAGTCACATTCACTGACATTCAGATTACTATCAACGGTTCTATGTCTGGCGCCTTTCCCATACGACCTTTCGAGGCATCCGGAACAAAAAGCGCCTTTACTTTTCTTTAACCTGTCGTAGACGACGAGTGTTTGATGCTATTTGCTATTTAGAAGTCACGTCGAATTAATTTCTAAAGAAAAGTGCTTTCCTTCATTGTCACGTGGCAGAAGAAAGCGAAGCGAGAGACACAGAGAGAGATAAAAACAGAAAGCAACGGCGAAATCGGGAAAAAAGGCGCTACAAATGGAGATACACTGAAAAAGAATCAGACGAAGACTGTCAAGGAGAGCGCTGTACATATCACGTACCTGTATCACGTCACAAATCACGTGTCATATGTTGGTTCCTTTCGTTTCCTACTCTCTGACAAGTGCGCAGATTTACCATGCTTTGGTTATTAAAGTATGCAATGTTCTCTTGGACACAGTGCATATTGTTATGTCACTATAATACATTGAAGACACTCAGCGCAAAAGGCTCATTGAGCACTTTTCCCTGTCCAACTTCACTCTTTTTCTTTTTTTTTTTTCTTTTTTTT